>CAUOFW020008747.1:0-115000 GCA_963454935.2 Ilex paraguariensis | reverse complement strand
CAGCAGGATAGTCACTCCAGCAATATCCACACCAGCACAACAACATGAGATCACAGGACCACAAAGTCACCATCCAACAACTAGCTCAAAGGGGATCAAAAATTGTCATTGACAACCCCCATTGTCTATGTAGCCATATATTAGTTATATTCCTTTTAATGTTATGGCAGGGACTGAGCTTTAGTTTGATATTCTCCATGATCTCTTTGTAGGCAGAAAAAACATCTGCATAGGAATTCCGAAAAACCTTGCAATTTCTTTCCCTTCAAATCAAGTAAACATAAGCATCAAACATTAATCTACCAATCTCTTTGTGGAATCCCTTACCCTTCATGTTGGTGGCAAACCAATTAATGAATTCTGGCCAATTAAGAATTGGCCATTGGACATTCCCTTTCCTCGGGAGTGAAGTCCATAATCTGCTGGTGCAACAACATTCAAAGAATAGGTGATTATGAGTCTCCACTTCCTTTCTACACAGCACACATTGAGCCCAATAAAGAATGCCATAGGAAATTAACCTATCTTATGTAGAAGGAGTTACCTACACATTATTTTTTAATGTAATTTATTTTATTATTTTATAAAAATATATCATATGTAAAGTATAATTATTTTAATATCTTATGTAAGTTTAAAATTATTATGATCAATGACTACAGATTAATAGTTTAAAATTATACACATTACCTCCTTCTACTTATATACCAAAGTAAAATGGTTACTTTTATTATCAAAGTTGACGGAGAATATGTTCTATATACCCAAAATATGTTGTAGGTTAACATTGTCTATGTATCTAAAATGTCTTTTATAATATATGGTATAATATCCAAATAGGCATACTATCGGTCCCAGAATAAAAAGTATGTCAGAAAAATATAGGTTTTTTTTGGCCCTAAAGAAAAACCTTACTTGAGGAAAAAAAATGTCAACATATTTAATTGAAATGTATTGATTTGTTGTCATGTTCAATTAATTTTATGGTCAAGAGTAAATCAGAAGAAAAGTTTGATTTTAAAACGTAGGTATTATGATAATTTTTTAATTCTATTAATGACGTCAATTACTTCACTTTAATACATAATTATAAAGAAATAATATGTATAATTTTAAATGTTAATTAGATAAAATGCTTTTATACCAAACAACGAGGAATAAAAAACAATTCAGCCTAATCTTATTATGACATGAATGACTCAAACACATTTGGACGGATATGCTTGCTGGAGTATTGTAATTGAATGTCATGGTGCGGAACTACAGTACCATAGCCTTTTTTTTTCTGGGTAATTTCAAGAGTAACCATACGAAATGTCAAACAATTTTGCTCATGTGGTATGGGCATGATATATATTTATTGTTCGCTTTAGCGGATCGTTTATGTCTGTTCTTTTCGGTCACTTAACTTAGCCTTCCTAACGGCATTAAGGTCCAGCGGCTCTCTAAGGTTTTGATATATTACTATATGATGATGCACAAAAATGGTTTTGCACACCACCTGTCAAGTGTAGGTAATAAATGTAGTGAAATCAATGAAAAAATTAAAGAAGACACAATTTATAGTGGTTCGGTTAATTCGACTTACGTCCACTCTTCAATGGCTTCAGTTGCCGGGTATTTTATTAATTCAGAGGTATGGAGAATAGAGATACAAACTTTGAGAGAATGGAAAATCAAAGAAAAAAGTGGTCTCCGGTCGTCGGTCTGTCCTCTGTAAGTGTTGGTGGGGCGTGACCTTCCTCTCTCGTCTCCTCCAGATTGGGGCTACTTTATAGCAGCTAAGAGATAATTCTTGTGGAGATCATGACTTATCCTCAAGGCTACTTTATCGCAGCTAAGAGATCATTTTGGTGGAGATCATGACTTATCCTCAAGGCTACTTTATCACAGCTAAGAGATCATTCTGGTGGAGATCATGACTTATCCTCAAGGCTACTTTATCGCAGCTAAGAGATCATTCTGGTGGAGATCACCATGACTTATCTTCAAGGTTACTTTATCGCAGCTAAGAGATCATTCTGGTGGAGATCATGACCTATCCTCAACGGAAGGAGGAGGTTGGGGTGGTCTTCATGAAACGTGGTCAAAGCTTGGACCGTTTTCTTCGGTGGTGCAGATAAGCTTCTCATGCTCTCCTCTTGATGACGTGCTAAGCAAAAAGTCTAACCGGTCTTGGACTGTCTTGGGCTTGGTAGATTCAAAATGAGATTGGGCTCCTCAACTGGAGTTGAACTTTAACGCATAAATTGGACTATTTGGGCTTAACCCATCATTTGCCTCTCAATGCCCCATGTCCAATGAGACTTGGAGAAGGAGGCATTGACTATATTATTATTATTATTATTATTATTATTATTATTTTTAACTTCAAGTCTTTCCCACTTTATTTTGAAGAGGGAGTGGTGGAGGTTGAAGAAAGGGAGGAAATATGCACCATTTTGGAGAACTTGGAGGCTGATTTTGAGCATTCGAATGCTGTTTTGGACAACTTTGGGGCTGTAAATAAAGGGCTGGACAGCGAAGGGGAGATGGGAAGCGCGAGGAGTGGCTTGGGCAGCGAAGGAAAAAGGCTGGGCGTGCGACTGGACAGCCCAGGCGCGCTGGGTAGCGCAGGCGCGCGGCTACGCAGCGCAGGCACAGCTGGGCAGCTCGCGCGCGTGCGGTAAGGGGCTGGGCGGCTGCCTGGGCTTTGCTCCTCCAGTCCTGGACAGCCCAGACGCACTGGGCAGCTGCCTGTGCGCTGGCCTTGCTGTCTTGCACAGCCCAGGTGCGCTGGGCAGCAGCCTGGCTGCTGCTTCTGCTGTCCCGGACAGCTCAGCTGCGTTGGGCAGCTTTGGAACGCTGGGCAACAATATTTTTCCATCAAGGGGCGCTGAAAATCAGTTCAAGGTTCATCAGGGAGAGCTAGGCAGTGGCCTGGGAGCACGGGCTGATCCGATTCTCACTCGAGGCGCTGATTTGGGCCCCTTAGGTGCTGATTTTTGCGCCAAAAATTCTGCTTTGCGCAATTTTGAAGGGCCAAACACCCTTCAAGCTATTGAGCAACTTTGTTTTGACGATCAACAGCAGTCAGGCACACTTCTAGGCATTGGGCTAGACATTGCAAGTAGTAAGGAAGCTTTGGGTGCTGCTCTTGATGATCAAGCCCTTCTCCAGGTGCTGGGCGCCTTGGGTGAGCCTGGGGCTACCTCGGGAGAGCCTGCTTGTGATGACAAAAATAATGTTATTCCAAACATTAAAATATCTCACATAATTATCTGGAGAGAGAGAAGTAGGCTGCTTGCGCGAGAGCAAAGACAAAGTTGGAGAACTGCTCGTGAGAGAGCTACACTTTTTGAGACCTAGCTTTTGGCGACCCATGAGGGAGTCTTTAAGCTTGAGGTATAAGCTGCCTGTTTGAGAACAGTGCAGAGGCCAAGCTTTTTTGGCGATCCATGAGAGAGCCGTTAAACTGGCGATAGGCTGCCTGTTTGAGAACAGTGTAGAGGCTAAGTTTTTTTTGGCGATCCCAAAGAGAGCCGCTAAACTGGAGATAGGCTGCCTGTTTGAGAACAGTGCAGAGGCTAAGTTTTTTTTTTTTTTTGGCGATCCCAAAGAGAACCGCTAAACTGGAGATAGGCTGTCTGTTTGAGAACAGTGCAGAGGCCAAAATTTTTTTGGCGACCCGTGAGAGAGCCGCTAAGCTGGAGATAGACTGCTTGATTGAGAACAGTGCAGAGGCCAAGTTTTTTGGCGACCCGTGAGAGAGCCGCTAAACTGGAGATAGGCTGCCTGTTTGAGAACAGTGCAGAGGCCAAGTTTTTTGGCGACCCGTGAAAGAGCCGCTAAACTGGAGATAGGCTGCCTGTTTGAGAACAGTGCAGAGGCAGGTCAAGTTTCTGGTGATCTGTGAGATGATTCACCATGCCTAAACTTGTTGATTTCCTCAGCATTTATATATCTTTGAGCTTTTGTGAATAGTTCTGGCATGCTCTTTGGTGATTGCTTTATTACTGAAAAAAGGAATCTGGATGAGCAGAGGCCTCCCAGGAAGGCAGTCATGGCGACTTTGTCATTGGGTTCCTCAATTTGGAGGACTTCCTCGTTAAAATGAGTGAGGTAACTCCTTAGATTCTCATTACGATCCTGTTTTATGCTGAGCAGTTGGATGACAGGTTGCTGCTGGCGGCGTCCACCAATGAATTGTGTCACAAAGGATCTGCTCAGTTCGGCGAAGGAGCCTATGGAGGTCGGGGTGAGTTTGGTGAACCATTGTCACGCTGATCCCTTCAAGGTAATTGGGAATGTCTTACACATAATTTCGTCGGGGAGGCTGTGTAGTTGCATCATGGTCTTAAAAGTTTCGAGGTGATCAAGTGGGTCCTTCGTACCGTCAAAGGTTTCAACGGATGACATTTTAAACTTCTTGGGAAGTGGGTAGTTCGTCACGTTAGGTACGAAAGGGTGTGTTGGTTCAACTTACGAGGCAGTCCACTGTCTCGGGTCTCTGTGCTTTCATAGTGTTGAAAATGTCGTCTAGTTGATTTTGTACCTCTTTTATTTTTTCGTCCCAGTGGTTGGGAGCTCCTTTGGAATTATCTTGGAAATGACTTCCATGCTCCATGCTCTGGTTCTCACCCTTGTCCTCTTGGAAAAGAAAGCCCCTACCATGAGAAAAGGGAGCTGGAAAAGGAGGTGGAAGTCCCCCGTGGGGAGCTCCCCTCTGAAGGGCACCCAAGGGAACTCCAAAAGGGGCGCCCAAATAGGGAGCAACAAGTTGTGGAGCTGCTTGATGTGCAGGGCGTGGAGCTGCTTGATGTGCAGGGCGTGGAGCAACTTGATGTGCAGGGCGTGGAGCTCTTTGATGTGCAGGACGTGGAGCTCCTTGGGGTGCTCCATGTTGTGCACCTCCGTGGGGCCCTCCATGTTGTGCATCTCCGTGTTGTGCTCCTCCTTGGGGTCCTCCATATTGTGCACCTCCGTCAACAAGTTGTGAAGCTGCTTGATGTGCAAGGTGTGAAGCTCTTTTATGTCCAGGACGTGGAGCTCCTTGGGGTGCTCCATGTTGTGCATCTCCGTGTTGTGCTCCTCCTTGGGGTCCTCCATATTGTGCACCTCCGTCAACAAGTTGTGGAGCTGCTTGATGTGCAAGGTGTGGAGCTCTTTTATGTCCAGGACATGGAGCTCCTTGGGGTGCTCCATGTTGTGCACCTCCGAGTGGTGCTCCTCCTTGGGGTCCTCCATATTGTGCACCTCCGTCAACAAGTTGTGGAGCTGCTTGATGTGCGAGGTGTGAAGCTCTTTTATGTCCAAGACGTAGAGCTCCTTGGGGTGCTCCATGTTGTGCACCTCCATGGGGCCCTCCATGTTGTGCATCTCCGTGTTGTGCTCCTCCTTGAGGTCCTCCATATTATGCACCTCCGTCAACAAGTTGTGGAGCTTTTTGATGTGCAAGGTGTGGAGCTCTTTTATGTCTAGGACGTGGAGCTCCTTGGGGTGCTCCATGTTGTGCACCTCCGAGTGGTGCTCCTCCTTTGGGTCCTCCATGTTGTGCACCTCCGTCAACAAGTTGTGGAGCTGCTTGATGTGCAAGGTTTGGAGCTGCTTGATGTGCAAGGTGTGGAGCTCCTTGGGGTGCTCCATGTTGTCCAGGACGTGGAGCTCCTTGGGGTGCTCCATGTTGTGCACCTCCGAGTGGTGCTCCTCCTTGGGGTCCTCCATGTTGTGCACCTCCGAGTGGTGCTCCTCCTTGGGGTCCTCCATATTGTGCACCTCCGTCAACAAGTTGTGGAGCTGCTTGATGTGCAAGGTGTGAAGCTCTTTTATGTCTAGGACGTGGAGCTCCTTGGGTTGCTCCATGTTGTGCACCTCCATGGGGCCCTCTATGTTGTGCATCTCCGTGTTGTGCTCCTCCTTGGGGTCCTCCATATTGTGCACCTCCGTCAACAAGTTGTGGAGCTGCTTGATGTGCAAGGTGTGGAGCTCTTTTATGTCCAGGACGTGGAGCTCCTTGGGGTGCTCCATGTTGTGCACCTCCGAGTGGTGCTCCTCCTTGGGGTCCTCCATGTTGTGCACCTCCGTCAACAAGTTGTGGAGCTGCTTGATGTGCAAGGTGTGGAGCTCTTTTATGTCCAGGACGTGGAGCTCCTTGGGGTACTCCATGTTGTGCACCTCCGAGTGGTGCTCCTCATTGGGGTCCTCCATGTTGTGCACCTCCGTCAACAAGTTGTGGAGCTGCTTGATGTGCAAGGTGTGGAGCTCTTTTATGTCCAAGACGTGGAGCTCCTTGGGGTGCTCCATGTTGTGCACCTCCGAGTGGTGCTCCTCCTTGGGGTCCTCCATGTTGTGCACCTCCGAGTGGTGCTCCTCCTTAGGGTCCTCCATGTTGTGCACCTCCGAGTGGTGCTCCTCCTTGGGGTCCTCCATGTTGTGCACCTCAAAGTGGTGCTCCTCCTTGTCCAGCAAGTATGAGTTGCAGTAACTGTTGGTTTTGAGCAACCAGTTGTTGCATGGTCTCCAACATTTGCTAGGGATTCGGAGCTAGAGTATCCGGGACAGAGTTGGTAGGCGGGGGAGCAATCTCTTCCTCTCGTGGAGGATTGTCTTCAGGTTGGTTCATGGATCGGGTAGTGATCGTCATTAGTTCAATGGATGTAATGTTCAGGAGTGAGAATTTTGTCGTTTCCCACAGACGGCGCCAAACTGATGATGCACAAAAATGATTTTGTACACCACTTGTCAAGTGTAGGTAATAAATGCAGTGAAATCAATGAAAAAATTAAAGAAGACACAATTTATAGTGGTTTGGTCAATTCGACCTACGTCCACTCTTCAATGGCTTCAGTTGCCGGGTATTTTATTAATTCAGAGGTATGGAGAATAGAGATACAAGCTTTGAGAGAATGGAGAATCAAAGAAAAAAGTGGTCTCCGGTCATCGGTCTGTCCTCTGTAAGTGTTGGTGGGGTGTGACCTTCCTCTCTCGTCTCCTCCAGATTGGGGCTACTTTATAGCAGCTAAGAGATCATTCTTGTGGAGATCATGACTTATCCTCAAGGCTACTTTATCGCAGCTAAGAGATCATTGTGGTGGAGATCATGACTTATCCTCAAGGCTACTTTATCGCAGCTAAGAGATCATTCTGGTGGAGATCATAACTTATCTTCAAGGCTACTTTATCGCAACTAAGAGATCATTCTGGTGGAGATCATGACCTATCCTCAACAGAAGGAGGAGGTTGGGGAGCTCTTTATGAAACGTGGTCAAAGCTTGAACCGTTTCCTTCGGTGATGCAGATAAGCTTCTCATGCTCTCCTCTTGATGCGTGCTAAGCAAAAAGTCTAACCGGTCTTGGACTGTCTTGGAGTTGGTAGATTCAAAAATGAGGTTGAGCTCCTCAACTGGAGTTGGACTTTAACACATGAATTGGACTATTTGGACTTAACCCATCACTATCTACATCGAAACATCGTGAAGAGATTCAATGAACACCTTTAAAGATAGTGATATAAGATAATTTACTGAATGGTTGTTAACTCTACCAAAGAAGTATGAAATCAACAATGTTAACAGTTTGGACATTGAGTGTTTCGCCACTTGAGGTAAAACTTTTGAACTAAAAGTGACTACTTATAATCTAAATTATAAAAATAGAATTTTATTACTATAAATAATATTAAGAAAATGATTGATGTATTTTATAGCCGGTATTGTATGAAATGATAGAACTCAATATATTTTTTGTTTGATTAAATAGCTCTCTATATTGAATGGTTTTTCTATTTAGAAAAGATTTGCAAGTTATTAATTGATTTGAGAGACAAAGGTATTTAATTCTGAATTCCTATTGCCCTGATTAGTTCTGTCAATTGTACACATATTCTTGATAAATTAGTTATTGTCCGTTTTTGAAGGTACGGAGTACGAAAAAATTATCAATCATAAATATATTTATATTCACACCCAAAATCCAATTGCAAACATAAATGAGAGATCAAAGAATTTAAGCACCGATTATAGTGGGATGAGTGGTGATGGATTTTGGATAACAATGGTGGTAGTGACAGACATGAGGTGACAGGGGTAGTGGTGGGTGGGTGACGACAGATGCTTATGGGCAACGACGGTGGTGGTGGCGAATGATGGTGGTGGTGGTAGATGTGGTGGGGGTAGGTAAAAGTGGGTGACAATGGCGGTTGGCAACAACGGGTGATGATGAGTTGTGGTAGTGAGCGATGGTGGGGATGGTAGTAGTGGTAATAAATATAAAAATGGGATGACGATGGTAGTTGGCAAGGGTGGGCACGAACGGAACTACACAGGGTGAGATGTGGGCACGGGGCCACCCTCAATTTTTTTTAAAAAAAAATTATATGTATACTTATATTTGTGTATTCCAAAAATATATTAAGGCTTCCTCTAAATGATCTTAATTTTATTATTTATACATTTTTGTAAGTGAAAGTTTATGTAATTGATATTCAGCTAACTTTTTTTTTTTATGAGAAATCGACTCTATTTCTATTTAAGTATTGATTATAGTATTTATTATGTGTCAATTAATTTTCAATTTTTTTATTTTGTTCAGCTCTTAAATTTTAGTTTGTAATTTTACAATATTAATATCTCAGTGATAATGTTTCAAATAAATGATAAATTTAATGAATTGTTATTAAATAACTAATATTTTTTTAATTTCAAAAATGACAATAAGCTCCTTTTTTTACAATTGTGACAATTAGTCTTTTTTTTTATATTTTATTTATGTTCAATGGACTTCATGTATCAAATATGATATAGTAAATAGAAATATATTACATAGTGTGATTGTTTAGGAGAAAAAAATTAAAATGTGTAATTAAAGTGTCCACTTTAAACAAAATTCTTGATTTCGCCACTAGTGATTGGCGACGGTGATAACAATCGGTGGTTGGTGACGATGACAGTGGTGGTGGCGATGGTGGTGACGGTGATGGTGGTTGTGGCATAAGTGGTGGCAATTGTGGGTGGTAGTAGTGAGCAACAGTGGTAATAATTGGTGGTGGGGTGACGACGGTGGTAGAGATGGTGGTGGCGATGGTTGTAATTATAGTAAAGGTGGTGGTGGGGTGATGACGGTGGCAGAAGTAGGGGTGATGGTGGTGGGGGTGGGGTGTGGTGGTGGTGGAATGGCGGCGGTGGTGGTGAAATATTTTGTAAAGAAGTGATTTTAAAGAATTATAAATTATTTATTATTTTTTTGTACTTACTTATTTAAGTGGTAAAATTACTTTTGACTTATTTAAAAATAATTAAAATAAGTTATTCTAAACACTATATATATATATAAAGTGTTTATGAGAAGTCATAAGTGTTAAAAGCAATTGTAAAAATTCACCCCAAACAAATTTTTAGAGGACCTGTTTTTCTTATTAAATTTAGAAAGTTAATATTAACCGTTGAATTATTATTAAAATAAAATTTAAAATAATCTCAACCATAAAATATAAAAATTATTTTTTATATTGTACTTTATTATGTTAGATGGGACGCAAACCAGTTAGCAAGCAAGTTAATTTAAAATGATAATTAAATATATCAATTAAAGTTGACTTAACACTCAATAAGAACTCAAGATGTTTGAAGTCTGCATTTACACCATGTCATTATTCCTCCACATGTTTGGCCAGCTTTGGGCTTATTGTATTAATTATTTAAACTAATATGTAAATAAAATTTTAGGGCAACTGATATATCTGTTGTAGTCTAGGTGGTTAGGATACTCGGTATCACGCCTGAGAGACCCGGGTTCAAGTCCTTGCAATGGGATTTTTGTTTTTACAGGTGTATTACATGGTTAGATGGTCATGAATTTTTGTGGTGCTCAATTGTTGATAATTTATCACTTATTAGTGGATGGTTACACTACAGATATGGATACGAGATACCAATATGATGATATAACAAAACTTAAAAAAATAAGATATTGGTACGACTATAATAAGGGTACGACTATGATATGTTCATAAAATATATTCTTTAAAAATTTTATTATTTAAAATAATAATTATAATTTATAAAGTGAATCACACATCTATCAAATATATATAACAATAACTAACCACTTTATCATTCATAAATCATACATTCATATATGTTTCTTCTTTTTTTTTTTGAAAATAAGGGTCAAACATATTTGCTTTGGTATCCCTATTCATTTCTAAAAATTAATATTCCACCATATCTCTAACGTATCTCCAACTTATCTTGACATATCTCAACATATCCTGAAGTATTCGAAATTAAAATTTCTTTTTCATTCTAGGATACTTTGCAACCGTATTGGATATGTATCAAACATGTATTCGTATTCGATGGTATCAGACATGTATCCATATCTGAAAAGTATCGGATACCGATTTTGACCCTTTTAAAGTATTTGTACTTTATAGACTGACATGATGTAACTGTTATTCTCAATATTTTCTCCACAAAAAAAAAAAAGAACATATGATTTAAATAAACTATCATCAATAAATTTAGTAATTGAGTTTTTTTTTTTGGACAACTAGATCTTTAAATAATGTTAATTAGGATCAAGTATGCAAAAGCTAGAGTAGAAATGCATTATGAACATTTTTTTTTAACAAAAGGATTTTTGAAGTTCAAAAAAATACTATTACTATCAGTTATTGAAATTGTAGTCTAAAATGTGGCTCTTCTCTCCTTATCCAATTTGGAAAATAAAAGGGAACCTAATCTTGTCTCTTATTTCTTGCTTTAGTTCGCACCATATTGGGAACGTTATCAATTTATTTCTATATCGGTTTTTTTTCTTCATAAGCACTTACTGTAATTTACTAGTAAATTATCCTACCAAGCTGCATCTTCAAAAATGAAATGTCTCTATGGGATGGACTTCATGTATTTTTTTTTCTAAAGTTTTCTTAACAATACAACTAAGATAGAATAAAGTGGAACCTGCTCTACATAAGTTTGCGCGGTGATTTTCGCACAATAGATGAAAAAGACAGATCTCATGGCAAAAGAAGAATCAAGATGGCCAAATGAGCCTAAGGAGTGGTGATGAATTGCTTCAGAAGCTGTTTGATCGATTCCGGCTAGTCGTAGGCAGTTCCTAGCACATAGAAAATAGGTTAGAAGGGCGTCGAAGTATTTTTCGGCGTACCCTCTCCGACGATCAAATCAGTTCTTTGAGAGAGGAGAATAAAAAAACACTGTTTGATGTTCTTGAGTAGTGAATTTGCGTACCTTTTTGTTGAGTTTAAGAGGACTATTTATACCTTTAAGAACTCATCATCACTTCTAGGTAAGGTAGTAGGTAGTGGACAGTTTATTGGACAGTGTGCCCTCTGTTCTACATTGGGGAGACCCCGTTATTAATTGTTTGGGCTCCCGAGAATTTAATGTTCTTTTTTCTATGCGAAGGCATTGAATGCTCGAGTCTCAGAACCTTTAATGCTCCTCTTTTTTAACTCAAAAGATATCATGGATGTCCCATCATTCTGACAGATCATTAATACTTTTTTGGGATGACTACATGTCCGAAGGGGTACTTTCATCTTTTTACCCCTAATCCTATTCATTATGCCACATGCCTCACTCTCTTTAGCTATTGGTCTTGTTTCTTCTGTCATCCTGACTTCGTTGAAAAAGTAACACAATGATTCCTAGTGTAGTTCTGAGAGTGATTGGCTATGATAGTCAATAACCCCTCTAGGAACCGAGATGACGTGTCCAAAACATGAGATGCCCTTAGTGCTCGGGGGCATGTGACTGTACCTTAGAGGAGATGCCCTCGATGCCAAGGACACCTGGCAGTACCAGGGTATAGGAGGTGCACTAGGTGCCAAGGACACATGTCAGTGTCAAACGAAAGACAAGCCTCGGTGCCGAGGGCACGTGTCAGTGTCAAATGAAAGATGTGCCTCGGAGCTGAGGACAAATGTCAGAATGGAAACAAAGGGGTGCTTTTAGTGCCGAGGATGCGAGGCTTCATCAAAGTAAAGAGGTGCCCTCGGAAACGAGAACACGTGTTAGAATCCTACCACTTCTTAGAAGTGTCCCATCAATAAGAGAGTCCAATTGATTTAACAGTAAAAAAAAATATGAGAAAATATAGTAAAGAGTAAAGGCTGTTTTTTTATATGAACTAGTCAGATTTGAATTGTTTTGCTTGAATTATAGAGTTTAATACTACAGTTTGGTTTTGTTGAATTTGAAGAGGTGTGGCACTAACTTCTATATATAACTAGAGGTAATTTGTACTTAAAGGCACGATGCAATATGAATGATTTTTAGAGAAATATTGGTAGTCGTTAGAAAAGTCTATTTGAGATCGTCGGATGAACTTATTGTAATCTTTCATGTTTTTTATTATAATTTTTTTTCCCAAATCAATGCTTTTTTGGAACGATGATTGATTATTGAGGAATAAATTGGGTTGCTTGAATTAATTGGGCCTGTCAGTTAGATATTGGTTCATGATATATTCCCTAAATGAGTTCTACTATGTCCTTTTTTTTAAGGGTCGTTTGGAAGTCGGTACACAAAATTGGACTTAATTGTGAAAAAGTACACAGGAAAAAATAGTTTGTAAAAAGGTCCATTTAAGACAAAGATAAACTTGAATAACTTTTTATTGTAAATAAGTTTCCAAAAAATGATTTTGAAAACTTACCCCACATTTAATTATCTCCATACACACACACACACACACACACACACATATATATATATATATTGTAAGAGATAAAAATTGATGATACCTCTCATTAAAGATTCTCTCACTAAAGATAGGATTTGGTATATTTGGTAAAGAAAATTTTTGAATTTGATCTCTCAATCTTGTTGTACTATAAAATGAACAAACTGCCCAAGATCAAAGTGCTTCGATCGAAGGCACTTCAATGCTTAAGCCAATAATGAAATAAAGACAATTGGTAGAAGACAAGGAGATTTCAGTGTAACTTTCACCATGACTCCTTGTTCATTTTATAAATCCTTCTTCTGCTACGGTTTCCGTGATTTTCTCTTCTAGGTGGCTCACCTTCCTTCGATTAAGTGTTTTCAGTTTGGGAAGTTGCTGATATTTTTCAAACAATTCCTCTTGACAGATCTATAATCTCGTTGATTCCTTTATCTAGAATGCTCAAGTTAAAGGCGTATCTTATTTTTCCATTATCTGTTTCGAACAACTTAGTCACAACATGAGCCGAACTCTTTCTACGCTTACCAAACACAGTGATTAACACAATTTGGTAAGAGCCAAGCTCTTTCTCATTGATCAGTTCGAGGTCTGAGTGGTTGAAGTCTTCGTCACGTGTCTTGTCCTGTTTTCCTCACCTGAGCTCATTTAATGTCGTAACACGTGTAATAATGAGAGTCACCCCCTTTATTTGCCCCCAGAAAACGTCTAACAAACATTTTTTGTCTGTCAACCATTTTATGTCCTGAATCCCATCATTGCTCACACCTTTTGGGACAACCTCCTTCGTTTTGGTGGCAAATATGGTCGTTTAAATACCACCTTTTAGAATTCCTCCCTTTATAAGCGAGTTCCCTTCATCTTTTTTTTTTTACTTTGTCTTCTCAGCTTCAGACTTACCTCTTTCTGCGTCTCATCTTTCTCAATGGCTCCTCTTACATCTTCAAAAATTCTAGCCTTCAAAACCAAGTACAACATCCCAGAGGATGTTGACATTCGAGTGGCTAGTTCCGACAAACCTCTCATCGGAACCAGAGAGAGTATCTTAATCTACACTCGTGCGATCACGAAAGTCGGTGTGCGCTTCCCACTGGACTCATTACTCCTTTAGGTGTTGCCAGCCTTGAAGCTGTGCCCCATCTAGTGTTGCCTCAATTTCTCCAGAATAATGATGGGTGTGGCAGCTTTGAACAAGCTTCTAAACTTGAGCTTAGGATTGTGACAGATCTTGTACTGCTACATCCTTAAATCAACTGGGGATAACTATTACCTTGCAGTGAGGAAGAAGGACCGCTACTTGGTGACTCATCTCCCATATTCCAACAAGGGTCATAAAAATGACATTGTTTTTGTTTTTGGACATTGGGAATACTCTACAGGGGCCAATCCTTCCTATCGTTGCCCTTATGAAGAAGGCGCACCAGGTGACTGTCTTTTTTACCCTTTGAACTTGGTTTGTTCATTCATTGTTTTTTCTAACTCAAGATCTTTTGTTTAAAGGTGAAACTGTGAAGGGCAGGATCCCTGAGTCGGCCGTAAAAATGAATGAACTCAAAAAAGTCTGGGAATTCAACAAGTCATTGTTCTGTCTGCACACACTTTGCTTGGCTACACACAAACCTATACCTCTCTTATCGTTGTGCCGTCCCGACCCAACGCCACTCTTGTTTCTGATTAGGAGGCCATCCAGATTACTCAGGAGCAGACTCCTCGAGCTCGAAAAAGAGCCTTATCCGCCAGCACTGGGCGAAACAGGATAGTAAAGAATTTTCTTGATTTTCTATCAACTGTTGAGCCAACCCAAACAGCTGAATTGAGTCTGCCAGCCAATCTTTTTGTTCCTTCATTCATTGTTGATGAAGAGGAGCCTACAACTGAGGTTCCTGTTGATGTTATTCTTTCAGAGTCAGGTGATGCAATTCCGCCAGTTGACGATGCAACACCTTTTGTTCGGACCGCTGAAACTTCAATTCATGCTGAACCATATTCTCCTGCTTTTGTTCACTCTCGTGACCATCAAGATGATTCTATTTTTGAACTTGTTGAAGACCCCACCCCAAAAAGGCGAAGAATTGTCGAGTTTGAGGCAAGCCTCTCCCCCAAAGCAGCCAATCCTCCTTTTCGACCTATCCTCAAGGCCAAGAGGAGAGAGATCTTTGTAAATGATTCTACTATCAAAGACTTCAACGTTGCAGTGTGGATTGCCAGAGGGCTTATTCTACCTTGGGACCTTGTTATGAATGAGGCCTTGACTGATGATGAGGTGTCACACCAAGCAATTCAACACATGGTCTTATTAAGATTTGTTTCCCTAGGCCTTCTCTTCTTTCTTCGAAATTTTTCTAAGTCTTTTTCTCTCTATCTTTAAGGGTCTGCAAAAAGTTCATGAGGTTGGGGCCAGGATAGCCCAAAAAGATAAGGTGATGAAAGATGTTATCCATGCCCGAGCCTCTGCTTTGGCCAAAAAAGAATCGATGGACAAAGAATATTCCAAGCTCTACTAGGAGGTTTCGACTTTTCAGACTCAAAATCATAGCCTGACAGAGGAGAACCAGAAATTTTCTTCTGGAGTTGAGAAATTGAAGGAGTCTAAACATGAAGTTAGCGTGGAGCTCTCCCAATCTCAACTTGACTATACCAGTCTCCCTGAAGAATTCGATCAATGCAAATCTGAAGCAAAGGAGAAAGAGGATGTTGCTTATGAGGAGGGCATGGAGAAGGCGGATAATGAACTAGCTCTGCAGTTCCCAGATTTAAAAAAGCATTCTTCAGTAAAGGTTGGCATGCTGCCTTAATAGTTGCTATAGTGCCTCCATCTTCCAAGCTCTTTTCACGACATTCCCTCTCCAGCTCTTCCCAGCCTCCTACTTCTTGAAATACTTAGAAGGTTTTTCTTCTTGTTTTTACAACTTTCAATGTAATTGTGCAAAGATCTGTGTAATCTTCTGAAGAATGAAAATCTCTTTTGTCATTTCTGTTCCTGTAATCACTATTTGAAGTTTGAATGAAAATCACAGTTTGTAACTTGCTCGAACTTTCTTCATTGAGCTCGCTTCCTAAATAAGAACCTAAATATACTTAGAAAAATTTTTATTCTTGAAGTTATGGCCCTTGCTTGGCCTTTCTTCAAAGAGCTCAGTTCCTCGATAGGAACCTAAATATACGTGGAAAACATTTTAACTCTCGAAATTATGGCCCTTGCCCCGCCCTTCTTCAAGGAGCTCGGTTCTTCAATAGTAACCTAAATATACTTAGAAAAATTTTTATTCTTGAAGTTATGACCTTTACTTGGCCTTTCTTTAAAGAGCTCAGTTCCTCAACAGGAACTTAAATATACTTGGAAAAAATTTTAACTCTCAAAGTTATGGCCCTTACTCGGCCCTTCTTCAAAGAGCTCGGTTCTTTAACAGGAACCTAAATATACTTGAAAAAACTTTAAATTCTTGAAGTTATGGTTATTACTCGACCCTTCTTCAAAGAGCTCGGTTCCTCAACAGGAACCTAAATATAGAGTTATGGCTATTGCTCTACCCTTTTTCAAAGAGCTCAGTGTCTCAATAGGAACCTCAATATACTTGGAAAAAATTTTAAACTCTTGAAATTTTGGCCCTTACTTTGCCCTTCTTCAAAAAGCTCAGTTTACAGTAGAGTTACTCATAGTCCCTTTGGGCACTTAAGAGTGTTTCTACTCCGCACCAACCCACCAATCTAATTGGACTCAAATCCATCCCTAATCAACTTACATCGTCATGCCTAGCTGAGGGCATGGACTAGATCGAGTGGTTGCGCCTGATTTAAGTTTGTAACTTCTATCAGGATTTTTTGCCTCCCTGCCTTAATAGTAGGACATATATAACAATAAAAGAGATAAGGAAATGAATTTTCAAAAATCTTTATTCATAACCCTTGTTCATATCAGTACATTTGTTCAACCTTTATTCATTCTTAAGGGGTACCCTTAAGTTTTCGAAGGTACTACGGAGTTCTATTTAAAAAGAAACTTTTTAGAAATAGAATTGTCTCAAGTTAGCAGAATTCCAAGGGCGCGGTACTGCTTTATAGTCCAAGGTTTCGAGTTCATAATAGCTACTTCCTCCTACTCGGGCCACCCTATATGGACCCTCCCAATTTGCTCCAAGCTTTTCATGTGTTGGGTTCTTAGTTGATTCAAGTACCCGTCTAAGAACCAAGTCTCTAAGTGCGAAAGATCTAGGATTAACCTTTTTGTTGTAAGCTCGGGACATCTGATGCCAATAAGAAGCCATCCTTATAGCTGTTTGTTCTCTTTTCTCCTCTGCCAAATCAAGATCTTGGGTGATAATGACATTGTTGTTGTTGCTATCGACCAGCCTGGTTCTTAGGGTTGGCAGGCCGATCTCTAACGGAATTACTGCTTCCATCCCATAAGCTAGGCCGAAGGGGGTTTCTCTAGTTGAGCGTCGAGATGTGGCTCGGCACTTCCACAAAACACTCGAAAACTCCTCCACCCATCTCTCATTGGTGTTCTCTAACCTTTTCTTGATTCCATCCAAGATTGTCTTGTTGGAGATCTCTGCTTGCCTGTTACTCTGAGGGTAAGTCAGGGTGGAATAATGATCCTGAATTTCATAATTCTTACAAAAAGCTTTGAAGGGACTACTATCAAACTGTGTGCCGTTATCCAAAATAAGCGTATGTGGAATTCCAAATCTGGTGATGATGCTTTACCAGATGAACTTCCTTATATCAGTATCTCTAATGTTGGCTAGGGGCTCAGCTTCCACCCACTTTGTAAAATAATCAGTTATAACTAGAAGGTACTTCTTGTTGCCAGGTGCCTGAGGTAGAGGTCCCACTATGTCTAGCCCCCATTGTGTAAATAGCCATGGGCTCGCTAATGGAAGTAGCTCCTGGGATGGTTTCTTGGTATCGGTGAGAATTTTTGACATTTCTCACACCATCTCACTAACTGTTGAGCGTCCTTCTGCATATTTGGCCACCAAAAACCCTAAGAGATGGCTTGGTGAGCCAAGGCTCTCCCACTAGTATGAGCACCGCAGCTTCCTTCACACATTTCAGACAAGAAATCAGGGATTATCTTTGGGTGTACACACTTCAGATACGGGCCTCCAAATGAGCGTTGATAAAGCTCATCTTTCAAAGATAGCCAGAATCTAGCAGCCTTCAGACGTAGCTTATGAGCTTCCTTCCTGTCCTTGGGTAGGTTACCATTCTTTAAGAAGCTAATTATTGGATCCATCTAGTGGGGCTCGATTTCGTTATGTAGGACTTCATCAACTCTGGTTGGCAAAATGCTAGGCTCGGGCTGGAACTCAATGGTAAGAGCTCTTTCAGTGTCTTGATCAATGGTCAAAGCCAGTGAAGCTAATGCATCGGCATGTAAATTCTTTGCTCTTCCAACCTACTGGATTATGTATTTTGGAATTTTTCTTAGTTCCTTTTCTGCAAGGGCTTGGTACGCCATCATTCTTTAATCCTTTACCCCATACTGATTTACCACCAGCTGTGAATCAGAGAATATCTGAAGCCTCGTTGCCCCCAGTTCAGTTGCTAGCTTTACTCCAGCTATCAAAGCTTCATATTCAGCTTTGTTGTTTGAGGCTTGAAAGCTGAGTCTAATGGATTTCCCCAAGATACAACCATTCGGACTCCTCAGAGTGAGGCCAACACTAGCGCCCTTTTGATTAGAAGACCTGTCAACATATAGGGTCCATTTGTCATTGAACCCTGATTTTTGATTGCTATTAGTCTATTCGTTCTCTTTTGAACTGTTTTTAGGTTAAAACTCAGCGATGAAGTCGGTAACTTCTTGGCCTTTGATTGCCTTTCTTGGTTCGAAAACAATGTCGAACTCACTGAGCTCCACTGCCCACTTCACTACTCGTCCAGATAGGTCGGGTTTTTGAAAAACCAACTCCAACGGTTGGTCTGTGAGTACTGCAATTTGGTGAGCCTAGAAGTAATGTCTAAGCTTCCTAGCCGAGCTAACCAGTGCGAGCGCAAACTTCCCCAATGGAGTATACCTCAATTCAACATCTGAGAGCATCTTGTTCACATAATAGACAGGTCTTAACTTCTCACAGTTGTTCCTCATCAATGTCCCATTCATCGCGTGTTTCGATATAGCTAGGTAGAGGAATAGACTTTCTTTAGATGATAGTGTTGAAAGGATTGGTGGGGAGGCCTAGTATGCTTTTAGATTTAGAAATGCTTCCTCGCACTCCTAACTCCAAAGTGCACCCTTTTTTTTCTTTGATTGATTGGAAGAAAAGTCTGCACTTATCAGATGCTCGAGATATGAATCTTTCGAGGACAGCTGTCATCCTAGTCAACCTCTACACTTCTTTTATCATCCGAGGTGATTGAAGGTCTGCAAGTGCCTTCACCTGATCGGGGTTCACCTCTATACCTCGGTGGGTAATTAGGAAATCGGGGAACTTCCCTGATCCGACCCCAAATGCACACTTCGAGGCACTTAATTTTATCTTGTATCTCCGCAGAACGTCAAATGTGATTCTAAAGTTGGAAAAGTGACTACTGGCCCTTCAACTCTTAATCACCATGTCATCAATATAGATTTCTATGGTGCTACCCATCATGTGTGAGAACATCTTGGTCACCAACCTCTAATATGTTGCTCCTACATTCTTTAATTTGAAGGGCATTATTTTGTAGCAGTACGTTCCTTCAGGCGTT
This sequence comes from Ilex paraguariensis, assembly GCA_963454935.2. NCBI lineage: Eukaryota > Viridiplantae > Streptophyta > Magnoliopsida > Aquifoliales > Aquifoliaceae > Ilex > Ilex paraguariensis. The sequence continues at coordinate 95,617 of CAUOFW020008747.1, read as the reverse complement.
ATAAAGACAGTCTTTTCTTGATCTTCTTCGGTAAGGGGGACCTGGTGGTATCCCCTATAAGCATCCAAAAAGGTCATTTGCTCATGTCCAGTAATTGCGTCAAACAACTGATCTATCTTAGGTAGGGGAAAGCTGTCTTTTGGACAAACTTTATTGAGGTCAGTGAAGTTAACACAAACTCTCCATTTTCCATTCTTCTTCTTCACCACCACAGTGTTTGACAACCAGGTCAGATATTGTAGTTCTCTGATGGTTTGGGATTCCAGCAGTCGTGACACTTCCTCTTTCACAATCTCTTGAAGCTGAGGGGCCGACCTTCTAAGCTTTTACTTGACTGGCTTGAAGCTAGGATCAATGTTCAATTGGTGACTTGCCACTTCGGACGATACGTCGGCATATTCTCAGAGTAGGGTGATGATCTCATTTTTTTGTTCGAAGCTAAGAGCGGTTCCTAACAAAAAGAACTTATCCTGATCACCATCCTTGTCTAAAGGCACTTTAGTCAAGTCTTCAATTGTGTGGTTGGTAACTTCCTTTTTCAGCGCCTAAAGGTACTTTAGGGCTTTTTAAGTTAGTTCGGGCGATAGAGTCAACTAAGCTGTCGAGCATTGATTGCTATTTATCGTCCTCAGCTATCGAGTTGCTCTCTCGAGTCTCTACTCCATTTTTGGCTTTGACTGAGGCCAGTAAACAAGTTCTAGAACTGACCTGGTCTCCTCTGATATTCACTATTCCTTCAGACGAGGGGAACCTCAGCATTTGGTGGTATGTTGATGGTATCGCCTTCATCTCGTGTAACCAAGATTGCCCCATTATCGAATTATAAGCCGAGACTTATCAACTACAAGGAACTCGGTCCAGTTTTCACAGGTAGAGTGATCTTCCCTATAAGAACTATTTTTCCATTAAAGCCGATTAATAGAGTATTGGAGGGCTTAAGATCTTCTTGCTTGAGTCCGAGCTTGTTGAATCAGTCCATGTACATAATTTTGGAGGAACTCTCTAGATCAATTAGAACCCTCCTTACATCGTAATTGACAATCCGAACGTTACAACCAACGCGTCATTGTCTGGCTAAACCCCAACCAAATCCTGCTCGGTGAAGCAGATAGCCTCGGTTAACTCTTCTACCTTAATCCTTTTATTCCTTACCTCTAGAGTCAGTCGCAACTAATAGACTTCTCTTTATTTTGCAAATTTCTAAATATGTACCCTAGTTGCGTTGTTTGTTGACATCTACGGATTTGTTACAACGTAGATCACATCTATTACCCCTACTGGTGTGTTCTGATCTCCTTTTGGTTCTGGCCTTCCTCCGTGGGTTCTTGCTCCAGCTTCTATGAACTTGGTGAAATGCCCACCCTGGACCAGCTCTTCGAAATCCTGCTTCAAAGATCGGCAATTTTTAGTCATGTGACCTACATCCCGATGATATGAGCATCTGAAATTAGGATTCCTTTTTGACGGATCCTCTGTTAGCTTGTTGGGCCACTTGACAAATGATTCTATATACTGTATATGGGTTCTTTGAACAGTGTATTTACCCCAAGAAAGTGGGACTTTTGGGAAATCCTTCCTTGTCATTCTTTCTTCCCCCATCCCTGCTTGGTTCCGTCTGCTTATCATGACTGAACTGTCTCCTGCCTTTATGTTCCTTAACCATATCCCTGGATAAGTTGTCGACTTTGGCATACTTCTCAATCCTCGCCATTAGTTCTTCCAAGTCTGTCATTGGCCTCCTGGTGAGTGATTGGTAGATAAATTTTCCTTTGGCAACCCGATTTTGAAGGATGCAACTGTAATTTCAGGATTACATCCTTCAACCTCATTCATCGTCTCCTAGTAGTAGTGAGCATACTCTTGCAAAGTTTCATTATTCCTCTTCTTCAATGTCAGTAGAGCCCCCGCATGTTTTGGCTACTTACTGCTCGTGATGAACCGAGCTATGAACTGCTCGGCCAATTGTGACCATCCGTCTATCGATCCCTTGGGCAAGCTGTCGAACCACTTCATGGCCGACTTTTTGATGCTGCCAGGGAAGATTATGCAGAGCATGGGTTCGTTCCGTTGATGAATGATCATCAGTTGTCTGAAATGTCTGATATGGGAGGCTAGGTCGGTCTTTCTATCGTAAAGCTTGAAATTTGGGACGGTGAATTTACTTGGGATACACCTCCTTTCAATCCACAAAGTAAAAGGAGATGACTCTGAGTCGTCACCATATTCTCCAGTTGCCCTTCTAGTTAGGTCCCTAGTCGACCTTTGCTTTGGCCTCTTCAAGCGGTTGTTCAGTTCTTTGGTGATGTACTGCTTTCGGGAGTCCTCCTCCAAAACCCGTGGTCTTTTTTGGTGGTACTTGTCATCCTTGGCATTCTTGGTTCTGTCATGTTTCTTTTCGGGACTTTCTTGTCGGTTGTCCCTCTCATGCTTCTCTTTTCTGGTCATCTCCTTCAGCTTGGTTTTCAATCTTTCATTCTCCTTTTATCAGGTCCTTCTCTCTGGCGTAGGATTTCTTAAATAATTTTTCATGCATATCCCTCCTATCCTGCAGGGATTAGACCAATTTCACTAAGGAGTGGTTCTCCCCCTCGGCACGAAGGGATTCTTCACGACCTACAATCTGTTGATTTTAATCCCTGAATGGTTTGAAACTAGCTGAGGATACCTTATCGTCCTCATGAGGTCTAGATGGCCTTCTATTGGCATGCAACCTAACGTTACTTCCAGATAGAAGTGATACTGGATCAGAATTTTCCAAGGCAAAACTACCTACAGGTGATCCAATGGCACTTCTAAGTCTCGACATCGTAGCTTTTCATTTCGAATAAAGAAAATCTTCACACAAATGACGCCAAAAATGTAAGAGATAAAAATTGATGATACCTCTCACTAAAGATTCTCTCACCAAAGATAGGATTTGGTATTTCTGGTAAAGAAAATTTTTGAACTTGATCTCCCAATCTTCTTATACTGCAAAACGAACAAACTGCCCAAGATCAAAGGCACTCCGATACTTAAGTCAGTAATGAAACAAAGTCAATTGGTAGAAGACAAGGAGAGTTCAGCATACCATTCACCATGGCTCCTTGTTCATTTTATAGATCCTTCTTCCACTAGGGTTTTCGTGATTTTCTCTTCTAGGTGGCACACCTTCCTTCGATTAAGTGTTCCAAATTGGGAAGTTGCTAATATTTCTCCAACAATTCCTCCTGACAGATCTATAATCTCATTGATTCCTTTATCCAAAATGCTCAAGTTAAAAGCATATCTTATTTTTCCATTATTTGTTTCTAACAGCTCGGTCATAACATGAGCCGAACTCTTTCTACGCTTACCGAAAGGGTGATTAACATGTTCTAGTAAGAGCCGAGCTCTTTCTCATTGATCAGTTTGGCTAGGTCTGAGTGGCTGAAGTCTTCGTCACGTGCCTTGTCCTGTTGTCCTCACGTGAGCTCATTTAATATCGTAACATGTGTAATAATGGGAGTCGCCCCTTATATATATATATATATATATAGAGAGAGAGAGAGAGAGAGCGAGAAAGAGTGAGAGAGAGGGGAGTTCTAATAAAACAAACACCTAAAATTTAGGAAAATTAAAACCCATAATAAATTTTCTCAATTTTTTTAGGGATATATTTCAAAGTTTTTGAAAACTTTTGAAATTTGAAAATTAAAATTAAGGAATTTTGATTATCTTAGCTTATCTTAGAAAGTACTAAAAATAAAGAATTTTGGTCACACACACACACACATATATATAATAAAGTAGATTTAAGTTTGAATTTTAGATACAAAGAGAGGTTTAGATCATTTTTAGGCAAAAAATAAATACATCCAACGGACAACGGACATCCAAACATAAAAGACAGTCCAAATTATCTCAAAAATTTTGATCTAACGGTCTATAGTGAGTACTAAATTTTGTTTTCCTGTCTAACAACATTTTTTTTTAATTATCAGATCGTTTCAAAATTAGTCCTGAATTTCTTTTCCTGCCTATGAAAAAGCCTCTTACCACAAGACTTTACACTCCTATCTCTCATACGTCTCTATCTCTCTCATACAGACTATCTCTCCTCAACCCATATTTAGCAATTCAAATCTTGTTTCTCATCACATGACTCTACAGTCTACACTATTTTTTTCCCTCATACGTCTGTTATCTTTGTTCACTCTTTTCTTAGTGTTTTTGTCTCCTGATATCTCTCTTTTATCTCTTATCCCAGTCTCCCTTCCCCAACATAAATGCAGCTTCACTTTCCTCTCCTCATCTCTCTTTTATCTTATTTTCCATCTCTTATAGTTGTTGTTGGCGCCACCAATAGCAACTTGAATGAAGCAGTCACTGCTATGCCGCCACCCAATAGATACCGCGATGCAACCATTCATCGCCAATTGCATTGCAACGCTAACAAGCACGGTGATCCATAGTCGACCTGGTATGCCTCCCTCTCCACCCATGTCTCAAGGTTTGTGTTTATATATGCTATTGTTCGTTTAGGGGTCGGTGTTAGTTCAGTAGATGGAAGATTTGGTTGTAAATTTTGGGTTTATGACCAAGTAGTACCAATGTTTGGAGATTTTAGGATTTTTAATTCCTATTTGTGTAAAGTTTAGCGATCTTGTTTGATTTCGAATCTATTTTATTTCAATAAATTTGTGTTGATTTTGGCACCAATTGTGGAATCTCTATCTAGAACTCTGTTGTGTCAACATCTTTTGGGAATAGAACTGATGGGTCAGAATTTCTTGAGAATGTGTTGTATTTAGAGTTTAGTTTTGGAATCATAATCAAGAGAATTGTGAATTCGTTGTGCAGGACAATCTAAAGTTTGGATTCTCTTTGTACAGACACAAACTTTTTGTTGCATTTTCATGGATTATTTCATTTGTTTATCTTATTGATCGTAGTTTCTTAAACAATACCCACTGTCCACCATTGAACCGATCCCCACTATAGACTCCGCAAACCCACCCCGTAACTTTGTAAGCTAGGTTGCAACCATCCCACATACACCACCACAGCCCCAAGTTCATCACTACCACCGCCAAATAGCTAGTTGCTGCCCCCACCTATTTCCTTGATAATGCACATCAAGTATACGTTGAAATGCCCGACAAAACCAAATCTAAACCAACCACCAACTAGCTGACATATTGTCATTATTTGAAGTTGTCTATCCTAACCATCCAAAGAATGATGGATAACTAACAATGGTATGTATTTCCACTTATACAAAAGGCATGCAACTATTTTCTGTTCTCTTGATGGTTCATTAGGACAATGCTCATATGTCATATTAACTATTGGATTGCCTTAGGACAATTCTATGGGGCAGTTCCATAAGTTGTCAATTTTAGTGTACGGATAATGATGTATGAGATCATGATTTCCCTTCATTATTCTATTTATTGTTTCCTTTAGTATGACATGATTTATCATTCACCAAATAGAATAACCAACATCATTTGAGTTCTTATATGTGGCAAGAAAGGCCTTTTGCAGAAACATTTACAATTAAGCATTTATAGTCCTAGTAGCTTTAAGTTTTAGTATCTAAGGTACAAAACTTTATTTGAGTGTTTCTCAGATTGCAGAGTTAGAATATCTAAGGGACTGAACTCCTGTTTTGTGTTTCTTGGATTTACGAATAGAATAGTTGAGAACTTATTGTTTCTTTTATATGTTTAGGGTGCTTCTAGCAAGAACCCACTTGCTTTTAAATGGTACAATGCTCAAGAAGAGATTCTTGAGAAGGAAATGAAGGTTTGAGTTGATTTCCTTTTTTTTCTTTATTTTTTCACTAAGTTTTTTAGAAGTACTCTATGTAATTGCTAACATAATTAAGTTGTTATTCACCGTAGGATTGAATGTGATTCAATGTTGTGGTATTGTTTGAATGAGAAGTTTGTAATTTTGCTTATTTGATTTAAAAAGTATATGGATTTTGACAAAAAATTTTGGTCAAAAATCAAGCTAAAAGTCTTGGATTTCATGAGGGAGTGAGAAATTGTTTTATATGGTTCATGAGAAGTAAAGACGAATGATAAGAAGGTTATTTTAGTGTAGTCACTTTTGGATGTTGAATGCAATCATGAAAATTGGCTTGGTCACAAATTAAATTTGTCCGAAAGTGCCACTTGCAAATAATTAGAGAACCTAAGCCAAAATTTTAGGGTGATTGGTGTTATCTATGTTCAATTAGAATAGGTTTCTCTTGAAATTTAATAAATTTGTTGATTTTATTTTTACTTTCGTATGTCTGATTGAGCTTAACTGAGTATAAAACTATATTTTTTGTTGATGTTGGCATTTGTGCATCTGTACAAGGTGTGATGCATTATGTTTGTGATTATTGGTCATTCATTTTTTATCTTGCTCCATCCAAAATAATATTGTAAATTTCTCTATTGCTTTGTCTTTGTGCATACACTTTTTACAAGTTAAGATAAAGAGAAAGCAATACTTATAAAAGGTGCCCACTAATTGAAGGTTTATTTCTTACTTTTTATCATATAAAGTGAGATTAGTTCATTTTCTATTGCAATTCATTATGTTTTTAATGTTTTGTTTGGTCGTTGGTATTTATGTGCGGCATGACTAAAAATCTATCAACCAAGTTCTTTGTTGATATCTTTACAGGTTACATAGTCCTCACATGCTCCAAATATGTTTTGATATGAGGTTGGTACATGGATTATTCTCTATTTTGCATAGACAGTGTCTTTTGGTTGGTTTCATATGGTAGTGGATTGAAAAAGTCACAAAATTGTAAGTTACAATTCTATCAAATATTGGCTACATATGATTTTTGGTTCTATTTGTCAGCAGATTGAGTACGTAAAGTTGGTGGCTTTTGTGGTAGTGAGTTATGTTTAACCATAACATGATTCTTGAGGTTGACAATGCTGATTCAATTTTTTTAAAAAAATATAGTCAATTCATTATATCCTTATGCCTTTAAAAAGCTATTTTTCAAGGACATTCATCTCTATCTTCATATTTTTGGATAATGATACATACAATGAGATATATAAGTTTTGTAGATAGGTTGCAAATCTTTTGAACTTTTATTTTAGCGGAAAGTTTGAAAAAATTTATTGAAAAAATGGCGGGACTTGATTGATTTCAATTTCTTTAATTAAAGCAAATGACACAAAAACTATTTTAAATTCGTAGGTTTTTAGATTGCGAAGTGCCTTTAGGCACGAGTTATTACTAGTATATAACTATATATATATATACGAAATCATACTATGAAGCCTGATTTCTATTAATCCTATACTATGTTGATACATTGTATTGATACATTGTAAAGAGCTTATGAAATTAAAGTGTATCAATACAGTGTAGGAGTAATAGAAACTAGGCTTCATAGTGTGACTTCGTAATATTTTTTGTGTGTGTGTGTATATATATATTAATGACAAGAGAGATATGTTTAATGATAGGACAATGACAAAAAAATTTAAAATTCAAAATGGCTAAGATATACAAATTTTGTGATAATATAATTCTTCCATTATATTAGAAAATTTTTAATACAATAAAACATAATCAAAAATCAACTAAACTATCAAAAAATAAGTCAAAAGAAAATCACAAAAAGTCAAATTATTTATTTGGACACAATTAAGTTCTAAAAATAAGGACTTAATGACCTAACATTAAGAGATGTGTACTATTTGACTAATAGCTCTAATTCGTACACCTCCTTATAATTCCTCCCCTTTTTTTAACTTATCTTTACTTTTTTTTGTTAAATACATTCTTCTTGTAATAGTTGGTTGTTAAATATAACAGTGATATGTCGTTAGACAAGAAAAAATTGTTTTTGGTTTCTACTTTCGGTATGTTTTGTTCCACATTTGGAAACCAAAAAGTTCACATTTTTCTCATTTTTGAATTGTTGTCATTTTCAAGTTTTTTTTTACTTTTTTGATGTGCAAAAAAGGGGTGGGGCAAAGGAAAGCGCCTAGAGACCACTCCGATAGACCCTCACTGGTGGGATCGTGAGGCTTTGACTGCGCCCATTATACCTTTGGAAAACGAACTTAGTTAAGATAGTATAGCAATACTCAAACGATACATAGAAAGAAATTTTGATCATTGTCATCCTATTCTGCACTAATCTTTTTAAAATATACCTTCACATTTCAAGTGGAGACTTATCAACATTATAATCAACTATAACCAATCTCTACACTATGAGCCATAAAGAAATTAATCCAAGGTGGGTCAAGAGAGAACCTATACAGAAAGGGCAAAAAATTTAGCCCCTTTTTTACACCAGAATAAAAAAAAATATGAGAAAAAGACATGTGGTGCATCAAATCAGTAAGGGAGTCAAAAGAGTCGTAAATAACTCATGGTAACTTCGAAAGATAGAGTCTCCTAACAATTTGAAAACGGATACTGTATTATTGGGACATGATAATGATAGAGGGCCGGTTACGAACAGTAAATAAGCATGTTTTATAGCCGTTAGAGAGAAGACCACCTACATGTGGGCAATGAGGGCCGAAGAAAGCGGCCCTAGCTTTTGAGACTACAACCTATAATATAATGAAGCTTCTCAAGTGGGTTTTTGTACTCTACTTTCTACATACTTTCAAGTTTCTTTGCTTTTAAGTTTTAGCCCAGCACATATGTTTTGAAGCTCATGTTGTATTCAATCCCTGCATTAATCAGATAGGTGTTCTTCCTTATTGCACCATTCCTTTTGTTTGCATTCTAGCTGTAGCCATTTTGCCTAATGCTTCGTTTGGTATGATGAAAAAATGAAATGATGGAAAGTTGGAATGATGAAAAGTTACAGAGATAAATAAAACATTATATTTGGTAAGGAAGAAAAATAAGAAAGATGAAAAAGTGGATGGATTAATTTTCCTTCCAACTCACCAAAACCAATCCCTCAAAAATCAAAAGAAAAGTAGATGAAAAATTAATTATTTGTGTTGAGATATATCTTATTTGTCTATATATTATGTACACATTAATTTTATATAAAAATACAATGATAAAATATGTATATATATTAAAAAAATTAAAAATTAAAAAAAAAATTTTAATTTAAAAAATATATTTTTTTAATCTTAATTAGGGGTGAAAATTTTTGACTCAACACGATGACATGACTCGAACTCGACACGAATTTTATAATACAAACTTAATTATAACTCGACATGAACTTGAAAATGATTAAACACACGAACAAAAAATATAAAAGGCTCATAATTTTATGACTCAATACGAATATGACACGACACGATTCAAATGTCACTCGTAACTTAGCTAGCACAAAAAAAAATTAGTCATTTTTATTTTTTATCCATCCAACCAAACACAAAATAATAAAAGTGTATCATTCCTACTTTCCATTCTTAAAAGTGTATCACTCCTACTTTTCATCTTTCCTACCAAACGGAGCATACGTGAATTCATTTAAGTCTTTGACCATAACGCATTAAAAAAATTCTAAAGTAATAATACATCTTGTTTTAATCGACTGAATTGTTATAATAAATATATTATGCCAATACGAATAGATAAGATCATAATGTTTAAAATTGTGATTCTAGCATGCCCCAGCATATACCAAATTAAACCAAGCAGTCCCTAAAGAAGTAAATAAGGAAGTACCTCCCTTTTGGCAAAACTTGACCTCGTTGTAACGAAAAAATTCATGATGTAATATAACACAAAAGTAATGTTAAAATTACAATTGTTGAATAATTTGATTTGATTTAATAAAGTTGTGTTGACTCTGTTAGGCGTGCTTCTCACGTGCAATTTCCTCCGATTCTCGGTGGATTTGATAATGACAAGGGCCTGATCAGCGTGTTTCTCAATATTTGATTTTGTGTTGGCTTTAGTGGATTTGGTGAAGACAAGGGCTTGATCAACGTGTTCCTTAATCTTCGATTTGGTGATGATTTGGTGGATTTGTTGAAGATGAGGGTCGGATTGACGTGGTTCTCGTTCTTCAATCTTTGATTTGATGGATTTGTTGAAGGCGAGCGTCAGATTGATGTGAATATCATTCTTTGATATTTGACTTGACTTTGTCGAATCTTCTCACCATTCTTTGTGTTGAATGACTTAAAGATAATTTGAATCTCTTGAAGAAGGACATTGGCGGTGTTTCTTCTTCTTAGATATAGATTTGCAAGACCTTAGTCGGGGATAGACTCCGGCAGAATTTCGTTGCTGATCTTCCCTTCTCCTCTTGAGATGGACTCGGGCAGAGCTTTTTGATCTTCCCTCCTCCTTGGCTTCTCTTCTTAGCCTCCTCTCTTTTTGGCTCCCTTTCCTCCGGCCTCTATTTATAGTGCCAGAAGTAGTTATCCATATAAGAGTGATAGTTATCCACATAAGAGTACTTTTACCTAATTACCCTTATATGGGTTTTAGGTAATGGGCTACCCATAAATTTGTGGACTTTAGTTTATGGAATTTAAGTCCAACCCATTTTACTTTTAAAAGTTTGTTTAATTTGGGCTCATAAAATTTAAGTCCATTTTTAATTTAACAAGATGGTTAATTATGTTTGGGCTTGTATTATTTGGGTTTTGGAATTGAAGTCCAACTCAAGCCTATTCAATTAAATTTAAAATTTTATCATTTGGGCTTATGAAATTTAGGTTTAACCCAATTTTATTTATCTGATTGATTTGAGCTCAATTATAAATATTAATTTGTTAATTAAATTTTTAATGTCTGCACTCGTCACTACCCATTTAAAGGGTGAGACTTGAGAGTGAGAATCGGGTTAAATCCAAATTAATCCATATTGGTGAAGTTAGCAGAATAAAGGCAAAAAAATGCAAGAAATAGAAAATTCAAATAACTTTCTATCTTTTATGAAAAGTAAATTCAAAGATGTCTAGTATATTCAAAACTCATATTTGTTCTAATCTTCGTATTTATTCCTTTTGAGTGGAGTATCCAAGTGGGCAATGTCGATTAAGGAGGGAGATGTGCAAAATTCCATTGAAATGGTGGAGATCAAAGGAAAAGAGGTGGTGGGCGCTGAACTGGGCGCCAATTTAGGTGCTGGTCTGGGCAATTTTGAGGAGCTATCTCGCTTAAGGAGGAGTGCAGAGGGCTACCTGAGCGCCATGGGTACTGGGCTGGACCACCTAGATGCTGAAAGTGCTGTCCTGGATAGCTTGGGCGCCGAAAATGCTGTCTTGGACAGCTTGGGCGCGCAGTCAGGCGAGCTGGGTAGTAGTGTGAGGGGCGTGCTGGCCAGAAAAGGGGCTGCCCAGGCCAGCAAATATGTAGTAAGCGAGCTGGGCAGCAGCTTGGGCACCAACCTTGGCTGCCTAGGCGCCGAAAATACTATCGGAGCTGATCTGGGTACTACTTCAAGCACTAATCTAGGCCCCAAAAATGCTGATTTGTGCAATTTTGGAGGGCCAGGCAGCGTTGGGCTACCTCGTTTGAGCGAATAGAGAGGGTTAGGCACCTCCCCAGGTGCTGGACTGTCCCATTTGGGCTAGCAACGGTGGTGAGGCACCTCTCTAGGTGCTGGACTGCCTCGTTTGGATGAGCATAGGATGTCAGGCACCTCTCCAAGTGCTGGGCTACTCCGTTTGGACAAGCATAGGGGGTCAAGCACCTCTCTACGAGCTGGGTTGCCCCATTTGGGTGAGCAAAGGGGGTCAGGCACCTTTTTAGGTGCTGGGTTGAACACTGCAAGCGACAAGGAAGTTTTGGGCACTGCTTTTGGTTATCACGATCTGACTCCTTTGAGTGTAACTTCTCAAACCCACATTCCTCATGATCTCTTAGGTGGTGGCTCAGGCCATTCCTTGCGCCCCCTTAGTAAGAAATGCAAAGGCAAAGTGGTTATTGATGATAACGGGTCCAAGGTAAGTACCCTTTCAAGTTTGTTCAATTCAGATGAAGACATTTTGAGGCTCATTTCAACTTATCGTATTCCTCCGACTGTGTTGTGTCGTCAGGCTAAAACGGGTGAGCTTGCTTACAATGACTCCTCGGGTGATATTGTCGTTTATGAGGAGGTGCTTGAGGTTGGGCTCAGATTCCCCATGTTTTCTCCCATTTGTCACATTCTGCATTACTTTTCCTTGACCCCGGAGCGTTTAGCACCTAATGGTTGGAGGGCCTTGCTGGACTTTCTTGTTTTGTGGAGGAAGGTGCATCATGAAGATGTTTCTCCTGTGGGGTTCCAATCATGACCTACGTCCACTTTTGAATGGTCTTGGTCACCTGATACTTTATTAGCTCAAAGGTGTAGAGAGCAAAGAGTACAAACCTTTGAGAGGGGGAGGAGAGTCGTGTTTAAGTAAAAGTGTGATGCCCCTCAAGTGTTGGTGGGGCGTACAATTTATAGTGGCCCCCTAACAAGTTGGGTCTACTTTACAGCAACTAAAAAACTATTTTGGTGGAGCTCACGACTTCTTCTCAACGAGCGGGTGGTTGAGGTGCTCTCCATGAGTGCGGTCAAGGATGAGGTGAGGGTGGATTGTTTTCTCGGCGGTGCAGGTAAGGCTCCTATGCTCTCTCTTGATGACGTAACCAAGCTGATGAGTTTGACTGGACTTGGATAGTATTGGGCCTGACGGGTCTTTATAAGATTGAGCTCTTCAATTGAGATTGGGCTTTCCACATAAATTGGGTTATTTGGGCTTGACCCATTATTTTCTCCCCAATGCCCCGTGTCCAAGGAAACTTAGAGAAGGGGACATTAGTTTAAATCTTGAGTTTCAAGTAGTGGAGACTTCATCTGCTGGATGATTCTTCCCCTACACGATGCATTTTTGCTTTGGTACATACCTCAAGTTTTTTTCTCTTGGATTTTAAGAGAGCCCTTAATTTTCAATTTGAGGCTTTTCCCTCTTTAAAAACCCTAGGCTATAAATATAACCTTCTTGTTCATTCTACTAATTTCATTCACTTGGAAATTGAACACCCATTCTTGAAAACCTTGAGAGCCCAAGTTTTACCCATTCCATTGAAACTTGAGAGATTGAAGGAGTGCTCTTCTTGAATCTTTTCAAGGATATATATATATATATACTAGTTATAACCCGTGCCTAAAGGCACAATAAAATATAAAATTCGAGTATCTAAAAAATCGATCCCACTATATTAAAAAAATTTTAAATACATTAATTATAAATTAATCAAATATTAAATAATTAAATATATGATAGAAATGAGTTGTGTGATATTTTTAGGGAAGAAATATATAAATAATTAAATATGTAATAGAAAAGAGTGATGCGATTTGACGTTTGAGTTTAACAAAAAGATGATGGGTGAGGTAAGTGATTGGTGATAGTTTTGAGGGAAAAAATATGACTGGGACAAAATTTAAACACACTCCTGTTTTATTATATAGATATATATAGGTGGGTTTTCTTCTTTTTGAGTGGAGTACCTAAGTGAGCAATGTCGATCGAGGAGGGAGATTTGCAAAAATCCATTGAAATGGTGGAGATCGAAGGAAGTGGAGTGGAGAAGGAGGCGAGGATCCCGCTGGCCACCATCGCCATGGGCGTGCAAGGGATGGGTAAGCAAGCCCCAGGTACTACTACCCGTGTAGTGGGCGAGCAGGCCCTACGGGCTGCTCCTGTCGATGAAGCTATGGGTGCAATGGAGGAGTCCTTGGGCGAGCGATTGAGGAAAGCAGGCGGAGTGGAGGGGACCCAGTTGGTTACTGCTGCCATTGGCATGCGCAGGCTGCTTGAGAAGGAGGTGAAGGGCGCCATTTCATGCGGTGATCTGGGCAACTTTGGCAAGCTGTCTTGCTCCAATTGGCATGTAGGGGACTGCCTAGGCGCTGAAGGTGTTGGGCTGGGCCACTTGGGCATCGAAGGTGTTGTAGGCACTACTCTAGGCGCCAGAGGCGCTGATTTGTGCAGCTTTGGAGAGCCAGACAGTGCTAGGCTGCCTCATTTGGGCAAGCACAGGGAGTCAAGCACTTCTCTAGGTGCTGGAATGTCCCGTTTGGGTGAGTAGAGAGAGTCATGCACCTCTCCAGGTGCTGGGCTGCCTCGTTTGGGCGAGTAAAGGGGGTTAAGCACCTCTCCAGGTATTAGGCTGCCCCATTTGGGTGAGCAGAGGGGATCAGGCACCTCTTCAGGTGTTGGGTTGCCTCGTTTTGGTGCACAGAGGGGATCAGACACCTCTCTAGGTGTTGGGCTGCCTCATTTTGGCGAGCAGAGGGGATTAGACACTTCTCTAGGTGCTGGGCTACCTTGTTTGGATGAGCAGAAGGGGTCAGGCTCCTCTTCAGGTGCTGGGCTGCCCCGCTTGGGGGAGCAGATAGGACCAAGCACCTCTCCAGGTGTTGGGCTGAATACTGTAGGCAACAACGAAGTTTTGGGTGCCACTTTTGGTGATGATGATCTGACTCATTCATGTGTGGCTTTTCAAAACCAAAACGCTCAAGACCTCCTAGATGGTGGCTCAAGCCATTCCTTACAACCCCGAAAGAAGAAGCACAAAGGCAAAATGACCTTCGATGATGACGGGTCTAAGGTGAGCACCCTTTCTATTTTGCTCAATTATGATAACGATATTTTAAGGCTTGTTTTTACTTATCGTATTCCTCCGACCGTTCTGTGTCGCCGAGTTGAGACGGGTGAGTTTGCTTGTGACGACTCCTCTAGTGATATTGTTTTTTACGAGGAGATACTTGAGGCTAGGCTTAGATTCCCCATGTCTTCTCCTATTTGCCACATTTTACATTACTTTTCCTTGACTTCGGAGTGGTTAGCGCCTAATGGTTGGAGAGTCTTGCTGGGCTTTCTTGTATTATGGAGGAAGGTGCATTATGAAGATGTTTCTCCTATGGAGTTCCATGTAGCTTACAACTTGAGCGAGACTCCTGCACCAAATAGAGGGTGGTACTATTTTACCACAAGAAGTGGCATGGTGCTCACGGAATTACGCTCCAATTGCTACAATTGGAAATCTCGCTTCTTCTTTGTCAGCGAAGAGTGAGCTGCGGAAGCCGACAGGGCTTTGGTACCATCATGATGGGGTACTGCTAGAAAACCCGGTACGTCGTACATCTACTTTTTTTTTTTTTGTATGTATGTACGCTTACCATCCCCTTGCAGACATGCATGTGCTCTCCAAAGACCAAGAGTGGAAGTTACAGGCCGTGAAGGCTTGCCCTGACAAAGATTTGGGAGCTCTTTTGCCTAAGGATGCTAGGACTGTTACTCCCTCTCCAAAGTCTGGTGGTTCCTCTTCAAAGAGGAATGGTGAGTTGATTTCCTCTTTTAATTTTCTCCTTCACTTGGTATTTGTTCATCTGCATAACATTTTACTGCTTTTGCAGTAAATAGAAATGTGGTAGTGTCCTACTATTCTAGTAGGAGCCATCCTTCTTCCAAGGTGGTGAAGACGGGTGATGTCCCCCAAGTGACTCCTACAGCGATGCCTCCACAGCCGGCGACTTTTTCGGTTGCTACTTCAGGGTCTTCCTTGCCGAGCACACCTTCTTCCCCTCCTCGGGTGGGAACTTCTATTGGGGGGCTGATTTGGTCTGGTCCCATGATGGGGAGACTGCTAATCATCAGGGAAAGGCTTGTGAGGTTTGTGTTTGGACCCAAAATTTCTCAGCTTAGTAATTTGAGTACCGAAAGGGTTGTCTACACATATTTGGAAGGCCTGTCTCAGGTAAGGGTCTGCTATTTCCCTTTCTCTAGTCCTTTCTTATGCCTTTGACCTTTCTCTATCTTTTATCTTTTTTAGGTTTCAACTTTATCTATCTGCTTGCTTTCAAGGGCCTATGCTCATAGCAAGCTGAAGCTGGATCATGACGTTGTGCAAAAGGAGCTTTTGACTACCCAGGAGAGGATTGCCGAGCTCAAAGCTACTTGTAGGACTTCTCAGTTTGAGCTTGTGATGGCTCATGAGAGGGCGTCCAATCTTAAGTCTAAGCTTCTGGCGACTCGTGAGAGGAACGCACTCAGAAAGGATGAGCTTGTTGAGGCCCGTGAGAGGGCAATAAAGCTTGAGACTGTGCTTTTGGTGACCCGCGAGAAGGACGCGCTCAGGGAGGCTGAGCTTGCAGAGATCCATGGGAGGGCCATGCTCAGAGAGGCTGCCACAGAGGCAGAGATGAGGGCCGCCCAGGATAGAGCTTCTTAGGCTGAGGTGGATCTAGAGAATGGCCTCACAGATGCTTTTATTGACGTTTATGAGGAGCTTTGAGGGAAGATTTCTACTACTTTCCCCAATATTGACTTCTCAGGCTTCGTGCCTACTAAGGTGCCTGATGATAGTGATGGGAGCTCTAATGATGTTGATGGTTTTTGTACTGATACTCCTTTGAAATTAAATGTAAAAGATCTTTTTTGGAGTAAAACATAAAAAGTTTTATTGATCTATTGCTCATATAAAGCAATGTTGGGTAATAATTCTCAAAAAGTACATTGAATCTTGTGTAATGACCCCAGAAAAGGTAGAAAATAAAACCAAGTCCCCAACTTATACTTTGATGCTCTAAAGGTGTCATTGGTAATACCTCTTTAAGTGCTCCGCATTCCATGGATGGAGTAAGACCTTCCCCTCAACATTCTGGATCATATAGGTGCCTTGCCTCACCACTTCTGTTATAAGGTAGGGTTCTTCCCAGTTTGGTCTCAGCTTTCTCTCGCGTGAATCGTTTGTGGCGAAGATCACTTTCTTGAGGACTGAGTCTCTTTGTTGGAAGGAACGAGGCTTCACCCTCCAGTTGTAGTATCTTGTCATGCGTTATTTGTACTCTGCATTTTGTACAACAACCATCTCCCTTGCCTCCTCCACCAACTCGAGTTTGATGCGAAGTCCTTCCTCGTTTCTGATGGGGTTGTGGTACTGGACCCTTAGAGAGTGTACCCCTATCTCCACGGGGATGACCACCTCAGTTACAAAGGCGAGGGAGGAAGGGGTTTCCCTAGTAGGAGTTCTTGGAGTGGTTCGATATGCCTACAATACACCTGAAAGCTCGTCGACCTAAATACCCTTTGCTCTTTCAAGCCTTGTCTTTAAGTTGTCCATTTGCATGTGGGTGCACTGGGCTGGAGTAAGGCTGCTTTATCTGAAGTTCGGAGCAGAAACAGTTCAACATGGTGAAATAAGGGTTTTCTTCCAGACAAAATCTTTGACCTTTGCATCTGTAATTTTTGCTAAGGTGTGAAATAGTCGACTACCACCACCATAAACTTGCACTGTCCTTTGCTGAGAAACAAGGGGCCTAGGATATCGATGCCCCACTTGAAGAAAGGCCACAGACTTGGAATGATTGTTAGCTCCTCCGGTGGTTGCCTGGGCACAATTGCGAAGCGTTGACACTTGTCACACTTCTTGGAGAACTCCTGATCATCCCTTACCATGGTAGGCCAGAAAATATCCTTGTCTGAGCACCTTGTGAACAAGGGAGCGCCCTCTAGAGTGGTTCCCACAGATCCCTTCGTGGATCTCTCGCAGGGCATAGTGAGCTTCTTCGAGTGAAAGGCATCGCAGCAACGACAAGGAGTAGCCTTTCTTGTACAAAGTGTCATGTAGGATGGTGAACTTGGAGGCTCTCATTTTGAGCTTCCTGGGCTCTAGAAGGTCATCTGGAAGCAAACCTTCTTGGAGGTATGTCTTTATTGGGGTCATCCAATTTCACTCAACTGAAGCACAATTGAAATTTATGGCCTCCATGTCTATCTTGCTTAGCTTGCACTAGTGACCGATGAATGCTGGTCCTCCTGGTGGGGCTTCCAAGGATGAGGTGAGCCTTGCGAGTGCATCGACGGCCACGTTGTTTTCTCTCGGAATGTGGTAGATCTAAAAGTAGTGAAACTTTGTGATCATGCTTTTCACCATGCCAAGGTATTCTTGCATTCTGGCTCCTTTGGCTTCAAACTCGCCCTTCACTTGATTAACTATCAACTGAGAGTCCCTGTAAGTGGCGAGGTGTTGAGCTTCCATTTCAACTACCAATCTTAATCCAAAGAGGAGGGCTTCATATTCTACCTCATTGTTGGAAGCAATAAAGTGGAGCTTTACTACATACTTGAGAGTGGTGCCATCGGGCCTGATCAAGATTAGGCCCGCTCCTCTTCCTTCATTGGTCGAGGAGCCATCTACATAGAGTTTTTAGAATAGTAGAGAGGAGGATTTAGAGATTAAATGGGAGATTGGGCCCTAGGTTAGGTGCCTTGGAGTGTCTGGGCGCTAGAGGGAGATGTCTGGGCACATGGGAAAGCTATCTGGGCACTAGACAGAGATGTCTAGGTGCATAGTAGAGCTTTCTGGGCACCAGAAGGGGTTGCCTAGGCACCTGAGGATGAAGGTTGGTCCTAGTCTAGGCGCCAGGGGCTACCTGGGTGCTTGAGGATGATGGCTGAGCGCCTAGGGAGGAGATCTGGGTGCCTGAAATGACCTGGGCGCCCAGTTTGGGTGCCTAAGAGTCCCTACCAGGCTTTTGGATGTCGTCGTTGGGCATGTGGGTATCCTTGTAGCTCCCTTTATCTACTGGTATAAGCTTAGCAATGAAATTCGCCAGGGCTTGTACTTTGATGGCTACCCTTGGTTGGAACTAAATATCGAACTCGCCACGTTCCACTGTCCACTTAAGAAGACTGCCGAATACGTCTGGCTTCCCCAGGATTCTTTTTAGAGGTTGGTCTATGACAACAACTATGCTGTGACTCTGAAAGTAATGTCGTAGTCGTCTTGTCGTTTTGATCAGGGCGAGCACTAACTTTTCTAGCCCCAAATATCTGACCTCTGCTCCTCGGTATACCCTGCTCACATAGTAAATTGGCTTTTGCACTCCATCATTGTTTCTGACAAGCACAGAGCTTACTGCTGATGAGGAAGCAAAAAGGTATAGATAGAGAGTTTCTCCTGAAGTGGCATGTGACAGGAGGGGAGGGGTGGCCAGGTAGGCTTTGAGCCTTTGGAAGGCCTCCTCTGCCTCAGGTTCCCACTCAAAGGCCTTTTAGAGAATCTTAAAGGATGAGAGACATTTGTCTGCAGACTTAGAGACAAACCTATTAAGTGCTGCGATTCTCCCATTGAGGCGCTGAAGCTCCTTGGTTGAGGAAGGTGACTTCATGTCGAGGATGGCCTTGATCTTATCAGGATTCGCCTTAATTCCCCTCTGATTGACCATAAAGCCCAAGAACTTTCCTGACCCTATGCCAAAGGCGCACTTCTCAGGATTGAGCTTTCATGTGATAGGACCTCAGGACATTGGAAGTTTCCTAGAGGTGATCAATGTGGTCTACTGCTGTGAGACTTTTTACCAGCATGTCATCCATATATACCTCCATCGTTCTCCCGATCTGAGTTTGGAACATTTTATTCACCAATAGTTGGTAGGTTGCTCCTGTGTTCTTCAGTCCGAAGGGCATGACCCTGTAGCAATAGGTCCCCTTCGAAGTGATAAATGATGTGTTCTCTTGGTCTGGGGGGTATATGCTAATCTGATTATACCTAAAGTACGCATCCAAGAAGGTGAGCAACTCATGTCCCACAGTAGCGTCGATGAGGAGGTCGATCCCTGGCAGGGGTTAGCTATCTTTTGGGCACGCCATGTTGAGTTCTGTGAAGTCAACACAGTGGCACCAGTTCCCATTAGCTTTAGTGACCATCACCACGTTGGAGAGCCACCTAGGATAGGCTACTTTTCTGACCGCCCTATTATCTATTAGCTTTTCGACCTCCTTATCCATAGCTTGGGCCCTTTCAGTGGAGGCGTCTCTTAGCTTTTGGCGAACAGGTTTGTGACGCGGGTCAACATTGAGATGGTGTGTAGCCACTTCTAGGTCGATGCCTTCAAGGTCTGCATGTGAGCATGCAAAGATGTTCATGTTACGTCTCAAAAATTCTACTAGCTCACAAACCAGATCTTCAGAAAGGGAAGAGTCAATGTATACTCTTCTGTCTGGATGCTCCTCATCTAAGACCACAGGGGTAACCCCCTCAACTGGTTCTCCTCTTTCTATGGTGGCGTCATTCCTTGGGTCAAGACCTCAACTTGTAATGCCTCTTGTGGCTTTCGGGTCTTCATAGAGGAGACATAACACTCCTTTGTTGCTACCTGGTCTCCTCTAACCTCTCCGACTTCATTCGGGGTTGGAAAGCAGAGGATGAGGTGATAGCTGGAGGGTAAAACTCTTAATGTGTTTAAGAGTAGGTCGCCCTACTATAATGTTATAGGTTGAGGGGCAGTCTATGATTAAGAAATTGATGTCCTCAGCATTCATGTATTTTTGGGCCTTTGCTAGTAGCTCCATCATGCTCTTTGGTGGGCGCTTCATCACTGAGAAGAGGAAGCTTGACGAGTGGAGGTCTTCCAAGAAGGCGGTCATAGTCACTTTGTCATCGAGCTCATCAACTTGGAGGACCTCCTCGTTAAAATGAGTGAGGTAGCTCTTTAAGCTCTCCTCTCGGTCCTGCTTTATACTAAGCAGATGGGTGACAGACTTCTAGTGGCGATGCCCTCCAATGAAATGTGACACAAATGATCTACTCAGCTCAGCAGAGGCAATGGAGGCTGGGGAGAGCTTAATGAACCACTGTCATGCAGATCCTTTCAAGGTAGTTGGGAACGCCCTGCAGATGATTTCGTCTGGGACGTTGTGCAGCTGCATCAGGGTTTTGTAGATGTCGAGGTGGTTTAGCGGATCCTTTGTTCCATCAAAGGTCTCTACGAATGACATTTTAAACTTTTGAGGGAGGGGGTAGTTTGCCTCGTCAAGTTTGAAAGGCGTGTATGTCTGCCTTACTAGGTAGTCCACTGTCTCGGGTCCTTGCGCCTTCATGGCATTGAAGACGTTGTCTAGTTGATTCTGCACTTCCTTGATTTTCTCGTCCCAATGTTTGGGGGCTCCTCTGGAATGGTCATGGAAATGACTCTCATGCTCCATGTTTTGTTTCTCACCCTCATCCTCTTAGGGATGAAGGTCTTCACCGTGGGAAGTAGGAGGAGGAGGAGGTGAAAATCCCTCATGATGGACTCCCCAGTGTGGGGCTCCCAAGGGGACTCCAAAGGGGGCGCCCAAACTTGCATGGGTGCCTAGATGTGGAGCAGCAGGGTGTGGAGCTCCTTGATGTCCAAGGCGTGGAGCTCCTTGAGGTCCTCCAAGATGTGCTCCTCCAAGTTGTGCTCCTTGTTCGGCGAGCATGAGTTGCAATATCTACTGGTTTTGGGCCACTAGCTACTGCATGGTCTCTAACATTTGCCGAGGATTTAGAGCTAGAGCATTTAGGACAGGCTTGGTAGGTGGAGGAGCAACCTCCTCCTCTCGTACAGGATTGTCTTCAGGTTGGTTCATGGATCTAGTAGTATTCGTTATTGGTTCAGCAAATGAAATGTTTAAAAGTGAGAATTTTGTCGTTTCCACAGACGGTGTCAAACTGATGATACACAAAATGACTTTGCACACCACCTGTCAAGTGATGAAAAATAAATGCAGTAATTAATAGTAGAGAAAGATGGAGGTGACACGATTTATAGTGGTTCGGTTAATTGTGACCTACGTCCACTTTTGAATGGTCTTGGTCGCTTGGTACTTTATTAGCTCAAGGGTGTAGGGAACAGAAAATACAAACTTTTGAGAGGGGAAGGAGAGTCGTGTTCAGGTAAAAGTGTGATGCCCCTCAAGTGTTGGTAGAGCATACAATTTATAGTGGCCCTCTAACAAATTGGGGCTACTTTACAGCAACTAAACAACTATTTTGGTGGAGCTCACGACTTCTTCTCAACAAGCGAGGTGGTTGAGGTGCTTTCATGAGATACGGTCAAGGTTGGGGTGAATATGGACTATTTCTTCGGTAGTGCAGGTAAGGCTCCCGTGCTCTCTCTTGATGACATAACCAAGCTGATGAGTTTGACTGGACTTGAATAGTATTGAGTCTGACAAATTTTTATAAGATTGGGTTCTTTAATTGAAATTGAGTTTTCCACATAAATTAGGTTATTAGGACTTTACCCATCACCTTCCAAATATTACCTTCCAAGTAAAACAATCATCAAAGGTTCAATCATGACTCTCTGTCAAATCTTACCTGCCAAATAAAACAATTATCATTATGTTACGATATCATAGAAGAAAACTATGACCATGGTGGACTACCTGGTTCACTTTGTTGGGAAATATAGGATAAACTATGTAAGTTTTATATCAATTTCAATATGAAAATATAATTACTGTAAAATTAGATGACTTACAACACGTAAATATTACAACATCATAAGTGATTATAACACAATGTAACGCAGATCAAAATAAATTAAAAAATTGGTTTATCAATTTGCGACACACAAACATTATCGCAAAGTACTCGAAAGTTTTAGTGGACAACAATAACTTTAAGATTTAACACAAATGCTACCCAGGGTTTGCCTGCACTTGGGTTGGGTTGGACTCAACTCGAGTTTGACAAAATTGCTCAAAACAACAGAAATACAGAAAATAACAATCAAAAACTATAGTTCTGGTGGAAAAGTAGCAGAAGGCATGACTTGAAAGGCTAAGGTAAAAACAAATGACCCATCGGGCCATATATAGTTTCGAGTAATACTATTTAGACATAAAAAATTGATCTAATTTGTTGATATAATAATGTGATTTCGGTAAAATCATCGAATCAACACCAACTTTTATTGTTTGATAGGTTCTACGGTCAATCCAAATGTCATAATTAAATAAGTCAATAAATTAAGTCCCAATAATATTATTCATTAGTTTATTCATGCATTTGTGGAAGTTATGAGCCATAAAAGCTCAACAGATAGTAGTCATTGATTTTATCAAACCAACACCAAATATAATGGACCATACAAATTTAAAAAGCTGAAAATATAAAATCAATGAGAAATTTCCTAACTTTTATTTTTAGTCAAACCAATTTTCCATCCCAGCAATGAAAATTTTCACCCTATGACTTTAGAGAACAAGAGACAATATAAAATAATTACTAGAATCCAAGTGTTCCAATCACTCTCAAAAACGGAAGAATCAAGTCAAATATAACTTCTTTGCAATCAAAAGTTGTTTATTTAAACCTCTTACATCTCAAGTAACCTAGCTGAGCCTCATAGTTTCTGTTACCATCTAGTTGCTCAACTAAACATGGACAGAGTCTCAAACACAAAGCCTCATGTAGTTTGTGTACCATTTCCAGCACAAGGACATTTGATACCAGTGATGCATCTAGCAAAGCTTCTACACTCAAGAGGCTTCTATATCACCTTTGTCAACACTGAGTTCAACCATAGGCGACTACTCCGGTCCAAAGGACCGGAGTGGGTTAAGGGCTTTGAAGATTTCCAGTTCGAGACCATACCTGAAGGACTGCCACCGTTTGACCGCGACGCCACCCAAGATCCTCTGGCGCTTTGTGACTCCATTAGAAAGAACTGCTTGGCTCCTTTTCGAGATCTATTGAGCAAGCTTAATTCATTGGTGGAGGTGCCGCAGGTTACATGCATAGTTTCAGATGGTATCATGAGCTTCGCCATTAAGGCTGCTGAAGAATTTGGCATTCCTGAAGTTCAATTTTGGACTATTTCAGCTTGTGGCTTCATGGGCTATCTTCAATACAGTGAACTGATCAAACGAGGGATTGTCCCATTTAAAGGTAATCTTCAGCAGCTCATTCTTATATTGCCCCCCAAATTCTGCTTCTATGCCACTGGCTTCATGATATTCTGGATTGAAGTAAGCTTCTAGTAGCAATTTTGGCATGCTTACAACATAAGTCTAATACTTGCACAAACAATCATACATACTATTAGAGGGAGATATAACACCGTATTATTCGCTAGAATAACTTATATTTCACCTTCCATGTTTTGGGCCGAAATACCGATACAATTCAAAAATTTTGGAATAAAGTGAAACATTTAAGGGGATAATGACTTATATAGAAAGTCTATACACCCTTTAATTGTATTAAAGTCATTTTGACATGTTATTTTATTAAAATATTTTACTTTTTTCATGAGATTGTCAATTTTAATAAAATTTTGACATTTGAGTGTCGATTTTAATCCATGATCATGCCATTTTGGTCCAAAAAAAGAAATGTGTGAAGCATACATTTTCCAATCAAAGAGAGATAAGGTGCTAATTGCCAAACCTACACGAATATGTGATGCAATTTACCCTATTTTCTATACGTATCATTGGCCTTATACCGTTCATCATCTTGTCATTGGCCCCACCCCTTACATCATAACATAACTCATAAGTGATAGCGACTATTGCAGAACATTATTAACATCAATACAGAAGTTTAGTGTTACATTTCGTTTAACCTGGGGATTCAACAACCTTTAAGCACTAATGGATATTTAAATTGTTATCTTAGAATCGCATCTTAATGTGAAGGTATCAATCACACCCTCCAAGATTAGAGACTTATTTGAAGTTATCAAATTACACTACCATCCCCATACTTTTCTTGTATTCACAATAATTTCATTAAAATACAACAACTCTAATTTTATTTTTATTTTTTTTAACTCTGGGTATTGTTGTTACATATGATATAAGTAATCACTTCTCTTCATGAGTGTGCATATTTTAGACTAAGAATGCAACATTTTCTTCATGAGTGCCAGATGAAAGCTTCAAAAATGATGGCTCTCTTGAAACACCCATAGATTGGATCCCTGGCATGAGAAACATCCGGCTCAAGGACATCCCATCCTTTATTCAGACAACGGATCCTGATGACATCTTGCTCAACTACTTGAAAGATGAAGCAGAAAACAGCTTGAAAGCTTCAGCAATTATCTTAAACACTTTCGATGCACTGGAGCATGAAGTTGTACAAGCAATTGAATCCATTTTTCCACAGATTTACACCACAGGACCGCTTTCATTGCTTGGCCAGGGTAACACTGCAAGTCCACTGAGTTCATTTCGGCCAAGCTTGTGGCAAGAAGACACACAGTGTCTCCAATGGCTTGATAAACAAAAACCAAACTCGGTCGTCTATGTGAATTATGGGTGTGTAACCTTGATGTCGGACCAGCACTTAAAAGAGTTTGCATGGGGGCTTGCAAATAGCAAGCAACCGTTTCTGTGGGTTGTTCGACCAGATGTTGTGATGGGTGATTCAGCAATCATGCCCAAAGAATTTCTTGAGGAGATTAAGGATAGAGGGTTGCTTACCAGTTGGTGTCCACAAGATCAAGTGCTTTCCCATCGATCCGTTGCTGTTTTTCTCACTCACTGTGGATGGAGTTCAACACTGGAGAGTATTTGCGAAGGGGTGCCCGTGATTTGCTGGCCTTTCTTCGCCGAACAGCAAACAAATTGCAGATATGCATGCACTGAGTGGGGGATAGGAGTAGAGGCCAGCCATGATGTAAAGCGCGACGAAATTGAAGCACTTGTTAAAGAAATGTTGGAAGGTGACAAAGGAAAGAACACGAGGAAACAGGCGTTGGAGTGGAAGGGGAAAGCAGAAGCAGCAATAGAAATTGGAGGTTCATCTTACAATAATTTCGACAGATTCATCACAGAAGTTCTTCATAACAGAGCAGCAAAAGAACAAAGGTAAGACATTAGACTAACGGTGTTCAAATTTCCGATTACCCGATTTCTACTATATCCTATCTTACCCGACCCTATTGATCGGCTACTCAAAAGAATCGAGTAGGCCAACTGAAGATTGTTTGGTATTTTGCAAAAAATCGGGTAAGAATACTGAATACCTACAAAATTTTAATATGTTAATTCTCAAAAATTAAAATCCAAAAATCTAGAAATCTTAATGTTTTATTAATGTTTATGGCTTTATTATATATTATGATTTATATTTATGACTTTTTAGTTGTGTTTTATTGTATTTGTTTATGTATTATCGAATTTATTGTGTTTTCTTTAGTGTTATTAGTTTATTGTTTTAGTTAATCAGGGTATGTTATTTAATTAAATTATTAAAATGATTCAAAAATTAATAACTAAACAATATGTATTCACCTAATTCCTACCCAACATTGTACTTGATTGTTTTGGAAGGAATTCAGGTAAGAATAGTACATTTCATTGAGTAGTGTAGATTAAGAAAAAAAATTTCGCAAAATATCCAATAAGAGGATGAAATACCATAGTTCCGAACCGTAGAGTAGGGTGAAAATCCTTACATTAAACACAGGTATTGGTATTATGGTAAACAATGAACACCTCAATACTATTGATGCTGTGAAATAGATATAGTTACAAAGGAAAAGTTTTCTTGGTATCTGCACTTTGCTTTAAAACTGTTCTGGATTACACTTCAACTAGATTGTATCTTCCATTTTTCAATCATTAAAATTATCTATTAACAGAAACAAGGAAAACTCCTATTTCACAGTGAGGAGAAAGGACAACGCTTGGGCACATTTTATGTATCAGCCGAAAGGGCTTGCAACTCGACCAGAATTCAAACTTGCCCAGTTGAAATTTAATAGATCGTTTGTAATTAGACCCTATGGCCTCACATTGGAGTTTGCTTGACTCTATTTAAGTTAGAGTTTCAGTTAGTTCGAAAATCACATTTTTATCCCATTGCAGTCTTTTATTCTGCCTCACCTCATTGGAATTCAAACCATTTAAAGGGTAAATACATGACACAGAGCTTTTGAGTCTATTTTGATCAACTAAATTAGATAAAATTACCTGATACTCTATCTAGGCTACAGGCATTGAAGCTCCATTGTGAAACACTACTTCTCAGGAGCAGAAACTAAAAACCATCCCCTCCGTATATATTCCAACAGCCTGTATCTCCGAAAACATACTTGCACATCCACCCATACCAAAGATAAGTAAAACAGAGACAAAACAATCTGCTATCCATCCATACCAATGTCACTTAAGAAACACCTCTATATTTCACAAAAATGATCACAATATCAAGGAATACAAAGGAGTAGAACAATCTGATTTTTCAGCAAGAAAAACCACACATTAAGCTATGAAAGAACTTACAAACGGAGCTTCTGCTCACAGACACACCTGCTGGTTTTTCTTCCCAGCAAAACACAGTTTTTCTCTCTGTTTTCCCTCTGTTTTTTCTACAGATAACATTCTACTGTTTCAGCATAGTCCAGCCCCTTTTATATGCCTCTATTCTAGCCAAAAGGTCCTTGAATCTTCCCATTCAATGGCCAGCAGCCTCCAAGCATTAAACTAGATTTTGTTTCTTCAGTTTTCCCATGTAGAGCAGTACATGAACACTCCTCGAAAGACATGAACAGACCTCCAAAACATTCTAGACACTTCTACACACTTAAATACCATCTAACACCTTGACTTTTTCAATATTACATCATAAACCCAAAAATACAAAACCTTCCTTTTAAAAATTGAGTTTATAAAAACTAACATCCCCCCGTAAACTCAATTCCTTGGGTTCTCATACCTAGCATCATTTTCAACCTTCCAAACACATCATGTTTTAATGGCTTTGTAAAAATGTCGGCAACTTGATCTTGAGTCTTGCAATGCACCAACTTCACTTCTCCATTCTTCAAATGCTCTAATAAAATGGTAGCGCATATCAATGTGTTTACTCCTCTCATGGAACACCGGGTTCTTAGCCAATGCCGTCGCCGATCTATTATCAACAAGTATCTCCGTGGGAATTTCGTAAGAAAATCCCAAATAATTCAACAAGTTCCTCAACCAAATAACATGACAAACTGTTGAATTTGCAGCTACATGCTCTGTTTCACACGTAGACAAAGTAGCAATTGCTTGCTTCTTGTATGACCAAGTAAAAGCCATATCTCACATGAAAAAACAATAACCCGAGGTACTTTTTCTTTCATCCAAGTCTCATCTCCAATCACTATCTGAATATCCAACAAGTCAAAAATCATTAGTGCAAGAATAAAACAAGCCATCATTGAGTGTACCTCTAATATAACGAAAAATCCTCTTCGCCGCATTAAGATGAGTTTGATTTGGTGTTTCCATGTATCTACTAACCAAGCCAACTCTATAAAGAATGTCCGGCCATGTGCGGGTAAGGTACCGAAGACTTCCAACTAAACTTTTAAAGTAAGTTGGATCAACATTTCCACCACTAATGCTCTTCCTCAATTCCAATCCAATTTTTGCGGTTGTGTTTACTGGGTTGCAAGAATCCATCTTGAACTTTTTGAGTATTTCCTTTGCATAACCACTTTGAGAAATAAAAATTTCATCTTTAATTTGCTTAACCTCAATGCCAAGGAAATGAGACATTAAGCGAATATCAGTCATTTCAAACTCTTTAACCATACTTCTTTTGAATCCATCAAACATCATTGTTTCATTGCCAGTGAAGATCAAGTCATCAACATAAAGGCAAATAAGTAGCACACTTCCATTGTCATCCATCTTCATATATAATGCATGCTCATAAGGACACTTTTGAAAACCATTCTCATGAAAGTATTTGTCAATTCTGGCATTCCATGCACGTGGTGCTTGCTTTAATCCATGGAGAGGTTTTCTCAACTTGTACACTTTATCTCCATGTCTCTTTTTCACATACCCCAAAGGTTGTTCAACATAAATCTCCTCTTCAAGAAATCTATTCAAAAATGTCGATTTTACATCAAGTTGGTAAATCTTCCACTTGTTTTGTGCCGCCAAATAAATCATCAATCTAATCATTTTCAAACGAGCAACAGGAGCAAATACCTCATCATAATCAATTCCGGCCATTTGCTTGTAACCTTTAGCAACCAACCTTGCCTTGTATCTTTGGACTTCACCATTTGCATCCTTCTTGGTTTTATATACCCATTTCACACCAATTGCTTTGTGACCTTGGGGAAGACAAACTAGTGCCCATGTATCATTCTTTTCAATGCCTTCATTTCTTCATCCATTGTTATTCTCCATTTCTCTTCTTGAACCGTTTCTTCAAAACATAAAGGATCACAATCCATGAACAAACAAAACAAATTCAAGTTACCTTCAAAAGTTTTCATAGATTCATAAATCTCTTGTAAACTTCTCATTTTTCTTAGTCTTTCACTTGAACTTGAATCCGATGATGATGATTCACCTGTAGAAGATGAAGGGGATCCATGTGGAGGTGTCTATGGCTCTCTTTGGACTATCCTTGGTTCTTCGGACTCTTCTTCTTCAAGCAAAAGTCCCACATCAGTAGCTGAAATTTTTTCTTTCTAATCCCACATGTCTTCCTCTTGAAAGATTACATCTCTAGTCATGATCACTTTCTTGGTAATAAGGCTGTATAACTTGTACCCCATTGTTCTATCACCATACCCAAGAAAAATGCACTTTTCACCTTTATCATCAAGCTTTGTCCTCCTTACTTCGAGAATCTTCACATATGCAGTACACTCAAAAACTTTAAGGTGGGCTACACTTGGCTTGAATGAATAACAAGCTTCCTCCGGGGTCTTGAAATGAACACTTTTGGTTGGACATTGATTCAACAAGTACACTGCACATGCTACGGCTTCGGCCCTAAATTTTCTAGGCAATCTCTTTCCTTTCAACATGCTTCTAGCCATATCAAAAATAGTCCTATTTTTCCTTTTCGCAACTCCATTCAATTGAGGTGTGTAGCTTGGCGTGAACTGATGCACAATTCCATGCTCCTTGCAATAGTCTTCAAATAAATCGGAACTATACTCACCACCTTCATCTGATCTCAACCTCTTGATAAAATAGCCATTTTGCTTCACAATAAGATTCTTGAACTTCTTAAAAACTTCAAACACTTTGGACTTCCTTCTTAAAAAATTCACCCAAGTCTTCTGGCTATAGTCATCAATAAAAGTAAGAAAGTAGCGATTCTTACCATTTGACATATGCTTCAAAGGACCACAAACATCGGTGTGCACAAGCTCCAAGGGTCGTGATGTTCTCCACTTGACTTCTCTTGAGAATCTTACTCTATGATGCTTGCTAAGAATACACCTTTCATATAACTCATCTGGATGGTCTATGTAGGGTAGATCCTTCACCATTTTCTTGCTAGATAAGTGCTTCAAGCCACCAAAATTAAGATGTCCAAGTCTCAAGTGCCACAACCAAGAGTCATCTTTAATAATAGCATTCAAACATCTAATAGCATCATGTTGAATATTCAAGAAAAACATTCTATTCTTGGACATTTTCACATTAATGATCAAATTACCACGAGCATCTTTAATTGTAAGGTGAAGATTCTTCATGTTGATATCATAACCCTTTTCTAAAGGTTGCCCCAAACTCAAAATATTTTTCTTCATATCTGGCACATAATAGACATCGAAAATAAAATCATGATTTTTATTTTTAAGCTTAATAAGAATTTTACCTTTGTCTTTCACCGGAATGTTGGAGAAGTCGCCAAAAGTAACTTTACCTTGACCCACTTCATCAAGTTCTACAAACATATGCTTCTTGCCATACATATGGTTGCTTGCCCCAAAATCAAGAAACCACACGTTGCCATTATCTTCCTAGGATCCATCGTGGGCCAACAACAAAGTAGATGCCGCTTCATTACTTGCTTTCTCAGCATAATTCACCTGTTATTCAACGCCATTATTTACACTTGCACAAAACTCATTGCTATAATGCCCATACTTGTGACAATTGGAACATTCAACATTTCTCTTGTCAAAACCTTGATTGTTGTAATTGTCTCTTCCTCTTCCTCGTTCTCGTCCTCTACCTCTTGAACCATAAGAATTTTGATTTCTTGCATCATTAGTAAATTGGCCTCTTCCTCCTCTACCTCTATTAGCATAGCCTCTTCCACGACCTTCGTAGCCTCTTCCTCAATTGTCATAATCTTTACCTCATGTTCCATTACCTCTTCCTCTTTGGGATGTATTATCTTGAAATTCTCTTTTTTCATCTTTCAAAGAAAGCTTGGATTGGAGGGCTTGCTCAAGAGAACTTGAAGTCTTTTTATTAATACGTTGCTCATGTATTTCCAATGTTGCCATCAATTCATCAATGCTTGTAGTCTTGAAATCCATGTATTGCTCAACGGCTACAACAACTTGCTCAAATTTTGGAGTTAAGGTTCATAGTATTTTTTCCATAACTCAAGCATCATCAATTTGTTCTCCATACCTTCGCATTTGATTCACAATCACCAAAGTTCTTGAAGATTACTCCGAAATTGACTCGGCTCCATTCATATTCAAGCCTTCAAATTCACTTCGTAATATTTGAAGACAAACCCAAATTGTTTTATCAATGTCTCTATGCATACTCTTCAAAACTTCCCAAGCCTGCTTCGAGGTGGTGGCGGAAGAAATCTTCTCAAAAGTGTTATTGTCAATACATTGGTAAAGTAGGAATAAAGTCTTCTTATCCGTCTTCTTTGATTGTTTAAGCACCATCTTTTGAGCATCGTTAAGCGCTTGCTCTTCCTCTATAGTTGGCTCGATATAATCTTTTTCAACAATTTTTCAAAGATCTTGTGATTGTAACAAGAAGATTTGAATACTCCAAATCTCATAATTATCATGGCCCAATTTGGGAAATTGGGGTTGAAGCACATTACTCATAGTAGCCATAATAAACTGCTCTAATACCAATTTTGTTGGGTGTTGGAAGCAAATTTGATCAATAAAGATAAGTAAAACAGAGACAAAACAATCTGCTATACATCCATACCAATTTCACTCAAGAAACACCTCTATATTTCATAAAAATGATCACAATATCAAGGAATACAAAGGATTAGACCAATTTGATTTTTCGGCAAGAAAAACCACACATTAAGCTATGAAAGAACTTACAAACAGAGCTTCTGCTCAAGGACACACCTGCTTGTTTTTCTTCCCAGCAAAACATAGTTTTTCTTCTCAGCAAAACATAGTTTTTCTCTCTGTTTTCCCTCTGTTTTTTCTACAGATAACATTCTACTGTTTCAGCATAGTCCAACCCCTTTTATATGCCTGTATTCTAGCCAAAAAGTCATTGAATCTGCCCATTCAATGGCCAACAGCCTCCAAGCATTAAACTAGATTTTGTTTCTTCAGTTTTCCCATGTAGAGCAGTACATGAACACTCCTCGAAAGACATGAACAGACCTCCAAAACATTCTGGACACTTCTACATACTTAAATACCATCTAACACCTTGACTTTTTCAATATTACATCATAAACCCAAAAATACAAAACCTACCTTTTAAAAATTGAGTTTATAAAAACTAACAACCAATACATCCAAAGTTCAGGATACAAGATCCTTATCGCAACAAAATGAAAGACAAGAGTCCCCAAAAGACCCACATTTAGAGTATATTGACAACATGGAGAGTCGTACTTAACTTAAATGAGTGTATAACACATGACTGAAATGAATGGTGAAGATTTACTCATATAACTGACTCCAAATAATTGGGACATAAGCCTTGGTTTGGTTTGATTTGATTTGGGACATGACTGGGACATGACTGAAATGATGGACTCATATAGCTATGCTTGATTATAGATGAGAATCAACCCTCGGATCATGTCGAAACTTTGCTGGACATAAAACACATCATGTAAAAATCGGTGATAAACAAAATGTAAAACTAATGAAAATGAGCAACAAGATTGAAAGAAATAATCTCCACTAGAATAGCTTCAAAACAATATAGTCAAATACAAGAACAAACCATTCAATTAAAGCTTTGAAAATGAAATGGAAATCCCTCTGGTTGTCTTCTTCATAACCCGACAAAACTCTTACAATGTTAAACTTAAGGAAACTCAAAAGCTAAGGGGTTGTTTGGTTTGTATCTACAAAATAGTTTTTTGTTCTCAAAATTCTAAAAACAAGGAAGATGTAATTTGTTTAGCTTTTTTGTTCTACAATGTTTTGAAAATTTTGGGAATTGGCATGTGATTTTAGAGAATAAAAAAATGTTGTTCTCAATTTTTTTTGAAGCAAAATGAAAACGCGAAAAACAGGAGCATCTCCAAATTAATGGGGTCTCCACTTCGAACCTTCAATTTTTCTCCTCATTGGCTAAGGTGTGTGGCATGAGTGGTGGAAGCTTTCCCGAAGAAGTTTCCTCTACCAGTGCTGACCAATAGGAGTGCTCATGGGTTGTTGGGAGGTGCATTCATCCAATCAAAAGCCTTGCCTAGGAAGTAGGAGCCGCCCCTCAAGTTGTGCAAGTGGATAGAAGTAGCTTCACAACCCAATGAATGATGACCCGGGACTTCGTGAATCGACTTAGTGTGTGAAGAAGTTGTTCCAAACATGAAGAACTAGTTCCATGCTTACTGGTGGTTGTAGTACTGGTACCAACACTGTAGAACCCGTTCCAAGCTCTTTGGACCTTGTAGAACCAGTTCTAGTAGTCCATTTCTTGATTTCTTTTTTTTTTTTTCTGGATTCCAATCATCTTCTTTCCAATGCTTTTCATGTCCTTCTTGCTTGATTCCAGCTTGCTCATCTTCATCTTCTTTGCACCTACAAACATAAATATAAACAATTAATGAAATCTTATCATTATTCAAACACTTAAACACCGAACAATAACATAAAATGGATGAATTACGTATCAAATATGCAATGTTACAACTCAACATCGTTATAGGTGGCATCAAGACTGACTCTCCCATAGCTGGTGGGGAGGTGAACCCCATGTGGGCCTCATGAGGACACGTAGCCTCTAAGGGGGTGGAGTGTAGTATACTGCCAACAAGCCTTGCAATGTGAGAAGGTGCTACAACTTCATGTGTTACATTGTACATCGACTCGGAAGGGGAGTGATTGAGTTATTTATGTGGTGTGCTCACCCTTAATTGGTAATAGGTCTTTTTGGGAGCGAAGCCTGTTGGGCAAAAATTTGAATATTTTGCCAAACATGGCTTCACTCATATGACGAGGAATTATATGAGTTTTATTAAATGTAGGTTAGACCCATTCCAGATAGCATATATTCGTTAATTATAATCTCTTCCTTCAAGGGAACACCCTTTGATTCCAACGAGAAATTATCATATGTTACCATTTACACCACAAGGGCATTACACTTGTAATGGTGGCTGGATCTAGGTTAATTGTCTAGGCTGTTGCACATACCCATTATCAGGTCATGCCGATTCATAGTTCAGGGAGATTAAATTATTATTATTATTATTATTTGGGTAAGATCAACGGTTAAATGATTCTTTGATTTTGAATGGATAAATATCCATCATGTTTGAAATGCGTAAATGACCCTTTGATTTAATATGGGTTTAAGACCCATTTGGTTTACAAGAAATTTTTTTGGGATTTGTGATTGCGCCTAGTTTAACTAGGTTCCCTACGTATCCGAAAAGGAATCAAGTTAGACATAGTTCATGAAAAGAATTTGAAATTTATTTGAAGTTGATTTGGACTTGCGACTGTGTCTAGTTTAACTAAACTGCCTAAATATCTGAAAGGAAATCAAGTCAGTGGTAATTCTTGCATGATTTTGAATTTGAGTGGGGCTTTGAATGAGTAAATGACTCATTTAATGTAAAATTTAGCTTGATTTGGTTTGAAATGGGTAAAAGACCCATTGTTCTTTGGGATGGACTTGAGTTGTATTTAAAACAACTTAGACTTATGTGAATTTTAGGATTCACATAGATTGTGACTTAACATGGAATTAGATTCCATGTAAAAATTAGTGACTTTTGTGAGTTAGAAACTCAAAAAAAAAAAAATTAAGAGTTCAAGACTCTTTTCATAAAGATCGTTGAGGAGTTTTAAATCCCAAAAATTAGTAAAGAGTTAAACTCTTTAATTTAATTTCTACACTATTAACTTATAGGAATTTGAAACTCCAAAAAATAAATAGTAAAGGGTAAATGATCAAATTGTTAGATAAAAAACAATCACTGACTGCATATCAATTTAACTGAGTTATAAACTCTCTAAGTTAAATTTTCTTGTCCACCAACAATCTTTTTATAGGCTATTCCAATAGGTTTTGCCAAGAGAAATCAAAGGCTTTATTAAAGTTAAAACTCTATTCTTTGTCGAAAAGGGTCGAAGAGTCCTTCACGTGTTTCATGGGTGATTTGAGAAACTTGGTTGCAAGTAGGTTGCCAAGTGAGTGAATTTTACCAATTCTAAAAACCATTTAAAGTTTAGACTTTTTTTTTAAAGCACTAAGGAATTTAAAGTTCCAAAATTTTATGCTTTGATTTTGGTACATTTTATTTAGATAGACCCAATAACAGATTCTTAGAAAGAGTTTGAAACTCTAGCCAAGTTGAATTGGGTTCAGTCAAGGCTTTTTGGATGCCATTTTTTTTTTATGTATAAGAAAGTTTGAATTAGAGTCAAAGACTCTTATTTTGCTAAGAAAACAATAAGCGACTTTGGAGAGAGTTCGAAATACTATTCATTTAGCAGTTTGATTGGTTTGTGAAGAACTCTAGGCTCCTTCGGTGCTGCCAAAACCTTAGAAATCTAGAGATTTTTGCACCGTTGCGATCTTTAAGAGTTGAAAACTCCTTAAATCACAACATGACCTTTTGTAAAGGGAAGTCGAAGACTCTATGAAATTTTTTTGAGGAGTCAAAAGATTCCATATTTTTTTAGGAGTTAGAAACTCCAGAAACTCTATCACATAGGTTTTACAAAAACCAAGACCAACAAAAGAGATTAAACTCTTGAGAGTGACTTAAAAAAAAGGAAGTTTGAAACTCCATCCGAAAAGAATACTGGTCCTCAGCATAAAGTTTTGAAATTATAAGAGTCCGAACTCTTTGTTTGATTTGGCCAGCGTGCTTGGTTTTCTTTCTTGTCCGCCAATGCTTGTTGCAATAGAAGAGATTAGTGACAAAACAAATGGAATGAGTTCGAAACTCCATTAGACTCAAAGAATCTTAACTTGTGACCGCCCGAGGATCTTGCAGGTTGCAAGACGAGTTTAAACTCTCAGACTTTTGCTCCGCTTGGAGCTTTAGGAGTTGGAAACTCCTTGGCTTGTTATTTGGGAGAGGTTCAGATTGTGGACAATGGGTTTGGAATCGTTGTGTTTCGGTATAGAGTCAAAGGCTTTATTTTCTTCACCTCCAAGCAAGATGGTGTTGGAAACTCCTTTGACTCAGCAAAATCTTTAAAGAGCCAGAGGCTCTTTAAATTTATGCGGATGACTTCAGAATGGACAGGTTGGCTCATGAAATTTATGCCTGTTGAGGCTAATTATGGGAAGAGTTAAAAGAAACTCCTCTATTCTCTTACACAAGAAAATGGACTGTGAAGAAGAGGAGTTATTTCTTTCTTTTTTTTCTACCCCTTTTCTATATTCCTTGATTCAACAGAAAATCTTCGACAAGAAGAGTTGAAACATTGCCACAAATGAACTGGATGAAGACTGAATTTGCATAACCTGGCTTCATTTCTTTTGTATGTGTGGGTTTGTTCACACATGTGGACTTGGCTGAAAGAAATCGGAAAGCTTCCAAGAAATTTTTCTTGATCCAAAGAGAGTGCAGTTTTTGCCGAGAAGAGTATAGAACAACCTTTTCGTCATCTGAACTCTAGGGGTCGAAAATCCCTATAATTGGTAATTTTTTGAAGGGTTGGATGTTGCCGCAATTGCTTCAGTTTGCTGTGGTTTTGAACCCATTCGCTGCATTCAAAGATTTAACAAATTAAATCCAAGAGTAGGTAAAGAAATCAGAGATTATACCAGTGGGATAGCTTAGATTGTTTTGTCTTCCGCAACCACTTTGTTATTCAAACTTCCTTCTCCTTCCTTCTCTCTTTTTTTTTTTCTTGCTTTGTAAGCTGTCTAAACTCTCTCCCCTCTGTATGTCCTCTCCAAGTGTATTTATAAGGAGTTTTTGCATGTGAAGGGGGGCAGCTGGCAATCTTTTAAGCACTCCACCAAGTCGTATTGGGGATTATGGGGACTACCCAACCATCAAATACTCATCATCAAACCCTTTATTTTTTGTCACCACTCACTTTGCCTTTTCTTATAGGAAAATCGTCCTTAATTCTCAGTTCTCCGTTTTTTTTTTACAACATACAATTTCAAATTTCATAAAGATGAATTTTAATGGGTCAAATTGAAATGTGAAATTTGACAATTGAGCTTGAAGTTAACAATTAATAATTCAAAGAAACCACGAGTCGAGCATAACCCCATCATTGATCTTTGAATTTATTTTTTTTTTGTCATTTAACAAAGCCCCAGAGGAACAACACCATGAGAGTTTATGGGCATACAAAGGGGACAATATCTTGATAGTTAGAGTTGGTCCTTATAGTTTTCCTGAAGGAAGTTTAGGGGATGGTTCTTCGGTTCCTATGCCTCCTAAGTCTTCTGGTTTTTCCTCTTCATCTGTTCTTATCGAGGATCATTCTTTTTTCTCCATTGCCCCCTTGGTCGCCACTTGGTTGTTAGGCATCCTTCCCAAGGCTGACATCCTTGAGGTAGGGAGGCTTAGCATTTCGAAGAAGACCTCTAGTCTGGTTGTGGTATGATCTTTCCCTTTTTCTAACAACATCGTTGCCCTTGTGGATCCCTCTTTATGCATTTTTTCTTCTTGTGTAGTCTGTCATCCATACCATTGCTCTTATTGGCCAAGCTTAATTGTACGAGAAGCGGATAAGTGAGGGCAAAGCCGAACATGAGGCTACCAGTAAGAAAAATAGAGGAGTTGTCTTCTCTGGTGGATTCACTCAAGTCATTAGAGCCATCTCTTAAAGAGAAGTTGAAGCAGAAGAACTTTGAGCTCGACTAAATCGTTGAGGTTGTTGATGTGGTTAAGTTAGAAAAGGCTAATGCCAAGAAGGAAGTTGCTTATCTGAGGCCAAAGCTGGAAGAGGCCGACAAGAAGTGTTCTGGACTTGAATCCAAGGTGAAGATCAATGACAACCACATCAAGGTCCTGCAAAAGGAGGCTGCCGAGGGCTATGCAGGTTATGAGGATCTGAGGGATTAGGTCAAGATGAAGTATTCAAATGATCAATTTCTCGACCTCGGCTTTGATTCCTTTGAACCCACTTTGTCCGAGGGGGAAGAAGAGGAAGAAAATGAAGGAACTACAGCTTCTCATCACATTTCTAGGGAAAACTATAGATGTGAGACCCTGGCATGCAAGATAGGCATTTTAATATTAGGGATATATATGTTAATTTACGTGCTGGAATTTAATTTAATTCAACAAAATAAAAAGGTAAACTACCAGGATTATGGAGGAGATAGTGTATAGACCTCGATAAAAAAATTGGGTTTAATTTGAGAAATTAAGAGTGAGTGGGATGTATTCAAACATGTATATTCATGTATATACAGTGATATATATAAAAGTAACCACGTGCATTTTTTAAATATATATACATATAAAATATGGAGTATATACATAACAATATACAAGTTAGTGGGTGCACCACTAACTTGCACGTGAGATTGCATGCAAGTTAGTGGGCTCTCCACTAACTTATAATAGATGGTGTGGATCTAGATTTTCATATATCACTGTATATGAAAATTAATTAGATATACATATCTATATGCAAGCATGTTTTTCTTTACATTTTCATAATATTTATGAAAATTAATTAGATGTAAGAATACTTGTCTCCATGATTTTCAAAAGTGTGAACTAGAATAAGTATGGATAATTTTAATTACAGCATAGTGTTGGAGATGTTAAATTGTAAACTTGAGAACTTTCGTTAAAATTTTGGGAAAAAGAAATATTGGTGGATTAACTTTAAATTATGTTGTGCAAAGATTTTGTTCGAGTGGATTATGGTATTCGGTACGAGTACATAAATTAAATCGAATCGAATAAATTGATTTGCTCTGTTTAAATAGATTATTATACTCTAGACGAATAGAATATTTAAGTAAGTTTGAATAAATTATTTTAATTGCTTGGAGTTGATTATCGTAATTGATTGAGTAGGCTATTTTAATTGAAATTTTAAGATAATTATCAAGGATCCGTAGAGCACAATATAATTAATTTCCAGTCGGGAAATTACTTTTTAGTAGATAGTCTTGCCTCTTTATATAATCAACGTAGGAAAGACTTTAATACTAAGGTTATAAAAAGAGAGACAGAGAAGTTTAGGAAAGAGGTTAGATCGGTTATGTTAGAACTGAGTGTGAATAGGCATATACGAATAAGATATTGGGGAC
The DNA here is from genome assembly GCA_963454935.2 of Ilex paraguariensis. Classification (NCBI taxonomy): domain Eukaryota; kingdom Viridiplantae; phylum Streptophyta; class Magnoliopsida; order Aquifoliales; family Aquifoliaceae; genus Ilex; species Ilex paraguariensis. Next base: position 56,534 of record CAUOFW020008747.1, on the reverse strand, counting down.
ATCAATTTTATGATTGCACATGAAAAGCTTAAATATAATTATAACTATACATGTGGTAGGTTCAGAAACGTTTATGTCTAAGAACATCACGCTGAAAGGACCGGCGGAGGTATCGAAAATGAGATAGATTCCAGTAGTCAAGGTAAGTGTTTAACCTAACACTTTGATATATTACTTCTTGATTTTTGTCTTAATTAATGGTTGGAAATTGGTTGAGCCTATGTGGAGTATTTACTTGTGTGGCATAAATTGCCTGTGTGAAATATTTGCCCGTGGGGTGTAAATTGCTTGTGTAGCATAAATTACATTTTAGTCTGTGTAGCATATTTTGGCCTGGTGTGGCGGACATGAGTAGCACCGGTGTGGCATGGTGGATTTTATGTGATGCTATTGCTATGGAAACTTATAATACGAGGAACAATTGTTAAGATTTAAATAGGGAAGTCTTCCTTTAATTTTTCTTTGGGTCTTGTATGTACATTTTTACTTACTACGTTCATTCACTTATTGGAAATTCTTATTATTTTTCAGGGGTTATTCGTGATGCAAGGTGTCCAGTGACTAGTCTGTAGGATTATTATGGGTTGTCGATTCTCGCTAAGGGGTCTTCGTCTTCTGTTCAAAACGTAAATGTTATTTGTAAATATTTTGAGTTTGCTACAAAGTTGTAGTATGTATTAAGAATGGGATGGCGATGAGCCAACACCCTGTGGGTGTTTCCACTTATTTCCTTTTTGTTTGAAGGGGATAATTATGCAGAAATATTGTAACACCAGGTTGGTGTAGTGCAGTGCAACCAAGAAGTATGGGAGATATTAAATGTTTGGGTTTCTTTTATTCTTTTGTGACAAGTCTTGGTACCTCGAGTTGGGATGCTACAACAATAATCGAAGCTGAAGCCAGGCGGCAAGTGGGTGCTTCGGAGCCGCAAATTGTAGTGTCCGAACTTCCTGCCACTAATTAAAGTACCAACCATCTTATCCTTTTTTACTTTTTCGAATAAACTATTTGGAACGGTCTTTGTTGTACACTTCATGATGAATCTGTGCCTCTTTCCCCCCTTTTTTTACTTCTGAAAGGCGTTAGCATTCTAGAATGAAACTATTAAGCCGAAGTAGAAAATTTTGTAAGATTTTGGCTGCTTTGTCTTGGCCTTGGGTTGCCTCTTGACTAAGTAGCCTTAAATCTTCTAACCTTTAATGTAGAGCTGAAAAACTTGAGAATAGTTGGGTAGCTCTTTTAGGATTAAGGACCTAACCAATTGTAAAGAATAGAAGGATTCTTTAGGCTAGGGAGTCGCGTGAGCTACCTTCCAGTGTTAATCCTATTTGTCTAAGTTATCTTGCGACAGTTACTAAAAAGACGTGATCATGATAGTTAATTCCCATTCGCGTAGTCGAGTTGTCATGAAGTAGAGCAGGTGCCTAGGAAAGTGGGTCGATACAACCCCTCAACTGCATGTTCATCATGATTGTTTACCATTTATTGCATATCCATCCTGTTGCACGTTCCCGGGGAAGTTGAAGCATCCAAGTACTTGGCTATTTAAGTGCTTGTTATTGAATCTTTTCGTACCTGTGTTTTTTGAGCAAATACATGTGGCAGCTGAATCTCTACATTTCTATTCATTTGTAAATACATTTTCTATTATTAGCTGGCTTCCATTGACAGTACAGAGTTGGTTAATTTGTTACACGGGAGAGAGATAAATACCTATAGCATTATGTACAGTATTTTCATTGAGGAATATATTGAACTTTTTCCTTCATCCTTTTGCTCTCTGTTCATTTTTTCCTTCTCACCATTACAATTTCTGTCATGGTATCAAGAGCCTTAGAGCCACCCATGGAGGATTTCGAAAGTTCCAACAATTCTTCCTCCAACAATCCCAAAAATTCCTCTGCTCATTCAGACCAAATATCAATCACCTTCCATGCCACAAACATGGCCAAATACCTGAAGCTCACTGACCCTAGCAACCCATTTCGACTGGACAACGGCGACAACCCCGCCGTCATTTTGGTCACCGACTTGCTTACCAGCGATAACTATCCCACTTGGTCCTGTGCGATGAGCCGAGCTCTCCGTGCCAAAAATAAAATGTGCTTCATCACTGGTTTCATTTCTCAACCAACAGACCCTGATGATCCTCTTCTTGACTTATGGGAACGCTACAATGATATGGTGGTTTCATGGCTTCAGAACTCTATAAGCCCCTCCATCAGATCCTGCGTTGCTTTCGTAGACAATGCCCGTGACCTTTTGCTCGATCTTCAGGACCGTTTCTCCCATCAAAATGGACATTGTATTTACCAACTCAAGAAGACCCTTGTCAGCCTTCAACAAGACTCTGACACTGTAAGTGTATATTACGAAAGGCTTAAATCTCTTTGGGAGGAGTTACTTATTTATGACCCCATTTTAGTTTGCTCTTGTGGATCGATGAAAACTCTCTCAGACCGATACCAACGGGACTATCTCTTTCAATTTTTGATGGGTTTAAATGACACATATTCCCCTGTTCGAGACCAGATAATGCTCTTAGATCCCCTCCCACCCATCACAAAAGTCTTTTCTCTCATTCAATAGCAGGAACGCCACTATCAAATGACCCCCACTTCAAACCCATCTGACTCCATGGCCTTTGTCATTCGCAAACCATACCCATTTCCTACCCATAATCCATCTCAACAAAAATCAAAGAAAGATCGAGCCTACTGTTCTCACTGCAAGATCACAGGGCACTCTTTTGAAACTTGTTTCAAGGTTGGTAACGCTGAGGCCCCTATCTGTTCTCATTGCAACATGTCTGGTCATACAATGGAGAAGTGTTACAAACTCCATGGCTTACCCCCCCCCCCCCCCCCGAGACAAACTTTTCAATAAATCTCAGGGATCAAATGATTTTACTGCTCAAACTGCTCCTATTGACTCTGACCTTGAGAACTCCAGTGATGGTCGAGTAGGTCTTACTCAGGCACAATATCAGCAATTAATGGCATTACTTCAACCACGGCAACCTTCCACCATTGCTCAGTCCTCTGCCAACCAAAATTCAATCAACCATCCCTCCTAAGTCAGCTCCTCACATTTCTGGTATTGCAAATTGTTTATCCACATGCACACACAATCATTCATTCCCACAAGAAATTTCTTGGATAATTGACACCGGTGCGACTGACCATATGGTCTGTTGTACTTTTTTTTACTACTATTAATTCTCCTGTTTCTCACTCTGTTAAGTTACCAAATGGCACAAATGTACCTGTTACACATACGGGCACAGTTCACTTAACACCCTCACTTCACCTCACCGAAGTCTTGTGTGTTCCTTCTTTTAGTTTTAATTTAATTTCAGCCAAGAAGTTAGCTGCCAATCTCACCTGTTGTCTAGTTTTTTTTTTTTTTTTCTGATTTTTGCCTTATTCAGGACCTTTCATCTTGGACAACGATTGGGAAGGGTGAAGTGAAGAATGGTCTATATCACCTGCTCAACACGGCTGTTTCTCCCTTTACCCTAGTGACCATTCTTTCTCACTTTTTCACAGTTACAAAGTCTGCTACAACTTCTGTTTCACACACTAAAAATGTTATTGACCTAGGCCACCTTTCTTTTCCTATTCTGAATATGATTATAGATCCTATTGTAAAGAATAGCATTTGAACTTCTAATACAAAGCCTTGTTACATTTGTCCATTGGGAAAACTTCATAGACTTCCTTTCCCTCATAGCAAACATAAGACATCAATACCATTTGAAATTGTGCATTGTGACCTCTAGGGACCCAATTTTGTTTTTGATTATGGTGGCTCAAAATATTTTTTAACTTTAGTTGATGACTTCACTAGGATTGCATGGTTGTATCTCCTTCCTAACAAAGCTGCCACTCGAACCAGCATCGAGTCTTTTACCAATATGATTGAAAATCAATTTAAGCTTACCCTTAAAATTCTAAGAAGTGATAATGGTAATGCATTTAAAATGAAAGAGTTTTTTCATAAAAAAGGGATCCTACATCAAACAAGTTGTGTTGCCACTCCACAACAAAATGGAGTTGTGGAGAGGAAAGACCAACATTTGCTTAATGTGGCTCGTGCTTTAAAATTTCAAGCTGGTCTTCCTCTTGAATATTGAATGATTGTGTTTTGACCGCCACATACCTCATTAATAGGACCCCTAGTCTCCTTCTTCAAAAAAAACACCCTTCAAACTTTTATTTAAATCTCCACCCACTTATACTCATTTAAAAGTTTTTGGTCTCTTTGTTTTGCTGCCACTCTTTCACAAGGAAGAACAAAATTTGATCCCTGAGGTCGCATACGCATTTTTCTTGGATATTCTTTTGGAATTAAAGGTTATAAATTGCTTGATCTTGAGTCCAAAACCACCTTTGTCTCTCGGGATGTGCTTTTCCATGAGTCCATCTTTCCATTTCAATCTTTACCTCATTCCCCATCCACTCCTTCTTTGAACCCCACCCTTGTTTTTACTAAACCTTTACCGGACTCACTTGATTTTTCCACAATTTCTTCCTCTCCACAAGTCAGTCCATCTCCTCACCATCCCGCCACCGCACCCTCCATACCTGTACCAGATACATCTCAACAACATGTTGCACCATCACATAACTCTTCCACTTTTTCTCTCACTACTAATCCCTCACTTTCCACACCAGCTTCTCCACCTCAACCCCCTCTTCGCAGTTTACAAAGGGTAAGGACAGCTCCACAATACTTGCAGGAATTTCATTGCAACCAGACTTTACGTTCAGGCCCTTCTCAGTTGATGTCCATGACTTCTTCTTCCTCTACTGGTAATTCCTACTCTTTAGCTAATTTTCTGACTTACCATAATTTTTCTCCTTCTTTCACTGCTTTTTCCACCTCCATTTCCATTGCTTCTGACCCTACCACTTATAAACAAGCTGTCAAACACCCTAGTTGGTGTCAAGCCATGAAAACTGAATTGTCCGCCTTAGAACAGAACAAAACTTGGATTATCACTGATTTACCTCCTGGAAAAGAGGCAATTGATTGCAAATTATCTACAAAACTAAGTTTCATGCTGATGGTTCAATAGAAAGATTGAAAGCAAGGCTTGTTGCAAAGGGGTTCACACAACAAGAAGGTATAGACTATACAGAGACTTTTTCTCCAGTCGCCAAGCTTGTTACTGTCAGAGTTTTATTATCTGTTGCAGCAGTACAAGGCTGGTCACTTCTTCAATTTGATGTTCACAACGCATTTCTCCATGGTGATTTGAATGAGGAGATTTATATGTGTAAACCACCAGGTTATAACAAAGGAGGACCCAATCAAGTATGCAAGCTTCTCAAGAGCCTCTATGGACTTAAACAAGCCTCCCAACAATGGTATTCTAAATTTTCATCTTCTTCATTGATTTTTTTGAACAATCTAAAGCTGATTACAGTCTCTTTACTAAACTAGATGGCTCATCTTTCATTGCCTTACTAGTTTACGTAGATGATATTATTGTGGCTGATAATTGTCCTTATTCCATTGCATCACTCAAATCTTTCCTTCACACTCAATTTAATATCAAAGATCTTGGATGTTTGCACTATTTTCTTTGTTTGGACTATTTTCTTTGTTTGGAAGTTGCCTGGTCTTCCAAAGGTATTCATTTGTGTCAAAGAAAATACGCTTTGGACATCTTGGCTGACACAGAGACCCTTGGCAGCAAACCACTTCAACTGCCCCTTGAGCAGAATTTTAAGCTCAGTAAATCTTTTGGTGATCCACTACCAAACCCGAGCCTTTATAGAAGACTTATTGGTTGTTTGTTGTATCTTAACAATCACTCGGCCTAACATATCTTATGTTGTCCAGCTCCTTAGCCAATTTATGGATCATCCCACGACTTCACATTTGACTGCAGCTCATAAAACTCTTTGATACATAAAGCAGCACCTGGACAGGGTATATTACTCTCATCCTCATCTCCACTTCAACTTAAGGCCTATTGTGATTCAGATTGGGCCTCGTGTCTTGGCACACATCGCTCTGTTACTAGGTATTGAATACTTCTTGGCAATTCCCTTATTTCTTGGAAATCCAAGAAACAATCTGTGGTGTCCCGCTCCTCAATCGAGGCTGAATATCGATCCATGGCTTCCACATGCTCTCAGCTCACTTGGCTTAGGTACTTGCTTCTTGATATTCGGGTTCCACATTCTTAGGCTCCCTTACTTTATTGTGACAACCAAGCCGCACTCCACATCGCCGCTAATCCGGTCTTTCATGAACGTACCGAACATATCGAGTTAGATTGTCACTTAATCAGAGACAAGATCCAAGAAGGCAACATCATCACAACTCATGTTGCCTCACAGTGCCAAATAGCTGATATATTTACAAAGGCTTTGCCCTCCTTCATCATTAGGTTACATTTATCCAAGATGGGAATAGTCAACCTCTATTCTCCATTTTGTGGGGGGCTATTACACAATACAGAGAATCAATCTACAAGACGTTTGAGCACAAATATAGAAAAGGGCTAATTTGTAATTACACTAGATTCCTTGTTTTCTATTCATTTGTAAATACATTTTCTATTATTAGCTGGCTTCCATTGACAGTACAGAGTTGGTTAGTTTGTTACATGATACCTATAGCATTATGTACAGTATTTTCATTGAGGAATATATTGAACTTTTTCCTTCATCCTTCTGCTCTCTGCTTTTTTTTTCCTTCTCACAATTACAATTTCTATCATGGTTCCCAGCACCACTTCTGAGGCTGAAGTTGAAGCCATTTGGGAACGTTATGGGTTCCCCACTAGCTTCTGTGTTCATGCCCCTAATGATCATCAACCCTACAACTCCTATTCAAGGAGGAAATTATGTTTCTTCGAGCCCACCTTTGAGGTTGGACTTAGGTTCCCCCCGTCTCCCTCCTTTAGACAATTCCTCCACTATTTCAACCTGTGACCCTCTTAACTTTTGATGCAGGGATGGGGCCTTCTGGTGGGGTTTTTTGTCCTTTAGCTTCTACATGATCATGAGGATTTTCCCTCTCTTCCTGAATTTCTTTATTTTTTTATTTTTTTGGCTCCTACTTCCTCCCTTGGCTTCTATTACTTCACCAGGAAGGACTGGGTGCCTAAATTTATTTCTGACCTTCTAGCTCCTCTAAAGGATGGCTGCACCGCTTTTTCTCGTCTTTGGGGACACTTTGGATTTTGAGGGAGAAGTTGTTGAGACTCTTCTAGTTCCATGAATTTGGGTTCGTCCTTTGAATATGGGTAAGTACTTATGCATTCTTTCTCTTTCTGACATCAAGTTCTCTGTTGGAGACTGAACTAACCTTAGTTTTTTGGGATGTTGCAAAGGAGATACTTGAGTTTTTCCCAACTAACCTCGTTAAGGTCTTTGGTATTATTCCCAACACTTTGAGGTGCTTTCGAGAAATGGTTAACATCGATAACCTTTTTAGGTTTGGGTTAGGGGCTACTCCTGTCATAGAGGTGGCGTCTGTTCCTGATGTATTCAAAGTTTTTTAATGTGAAAGTTGAAAAGGAGACAGGAAGGTAGCCAAAGTGTGTCCTAGCAAATAATGATGGTGAATACCAAGGACCTTTTGAAGAGTATTGCAGAAAACATGGTATCAAGCTTGAGAAGACTATTCCAAAAATTCCACATCATAACAGGATGGTAGAGAGAATGAACAGAACGATTTGTGAGATAGTCATATGTATGCTCTCTCATGCGAAATTGTCTACATCTTTTTGGGGTGAGATGATGAGGATAACTATTGATTTGATTAATCTTTCTCTGTCAGCTCCTTTGGATTTCGATATTCTTGAAAGAGTCTGGACAAGTAAGGATGTTTCTGTTAAGCACTTGAGAGTGTTTGGTTGCAGGATATCTGTTCACATTCCTATAGATGAGAGATCCAAGCTTGACAACAAGGCTAACTAGTATATCTTCTTGGATGAAGTATGAATTCTTTTGAAAAGTACAATCTATGTCTCATTTTAATCCACGTACTTCTCAATATGAAAATGAAGTACAAAGAATCATACATTTGCAAAAAATTGCTAATTAGTTATCTGATGCAGATACTAATGCAGTAAAAGTAATCAAATCATATATACCTTCTGCGAATACTCCAGCAAATATTGATATTTCAATTGGAAAACCTATAACAACAAATGAATCGTTAGTTTCATGCTTGGAGCGTGGATGACCCATCAATGCGAAAGATTTAGCTCCTTAGAAGAGGAGAACAAAAGTCCAATATACGACTCCTGAAGAAGTTGTTGAAAACCAAGATGCACACACATTATCTCAAATCATACATCCTAAAGAGGAAAAAGTCCCTAAAGAGAAACATGTTCTTGAAGAGATACAGACTCCTAAAGAGATGTAGGTATTTGACAACAAAGAAATTTCTATTAATTATGCATGCACAAAAGAAATGCGAGATTGCATAGAAATGAATGGTTATAAATGATATATTCTCTTTTCAGTGGCTACTTAAATCTTAAATGATGATGATCTCGAACCACACACTATTGATGAATATCAATCTAGATATGATTGGCCAAAATGGAAAGAAGCAATCCAAACAAAATTGGATTCTCTAAAAAAGTGTGGAGTGTTTGGACCTGTAGTCCCACCACCTGATGGTACAAAACCAATTGGTTATAAATGAGTATTCGTTATAACATAAAATGATAAAAATGAGATCACATGATATAAAGCACACTCAGTGGCACATGGGTTTCTACAGAGACACAAGAATTATTATGATGAAATATACTCACTGATAATGGATGCCATTATATTTCGATACTTAATTAGTTTGGCAGTCTTAGAAAGACTTGACATGCTTCTTATGGACGTAGTTACCACATATTTAGATGGAATCCTAGATACCAACATTTAGATGAAAGTTCGTGAAGGACTGACTAAAATTGCTTGAAGCAAATACATCAAAACCACGAAGAATGTACTCAATAAAATTTAGACGACCTTTATATAGATTAAAGCAATCTGACAGAATTTGGTATTATTATCTAGTGAGTATCCGATAAAAGAAGGGTATGCAAACAAGCACATATGCTTGTGTGTATTTATAAAAAGATCAGATTCTAAATTTGCTATTATTGCAGTATATGTTAATGATATACATCTGATTAGAACTCCTAAAGAGTTAGCAAAAGCTACTGAATATTTGAAAAAATAATTTGAGATGAAAGATCTTGAAAAAATAAAATATTGTCTCGACTTGTCAATCGAGCATACAACCAACAGAATCCTTATCCATCAAATAACCTATACTGAAAAAGTCCTGAAGTGGTTTAACATGGATACAACAATCCCACATAAATCTGCAAATCAAACTTTGGTTGCTACATCCTCTAATAATTCTGAGATACTAGCACTCCACGAAACAAGCCATGAATGTGTATGACTGAGATATGGAGTCCATCACATTTGAATTACTTGTGGACTTTCTTCAATTACAGATTCACCAACAAAGATGTATGAAGATAATACTATTTTGATTGAACAAATCAAATGAAGATTTATTAAAGATGATAGAACCAAACATATATCACCAAATTTTTTCTATACTCATGAACTCCAGCTAAGTTGTGCAATTGAAGTAAAGTAGATACGATCAAGTGATAATCTTTCAGATCTATTCACTAAAACTTTACCCTTCTCAACATTCAAAAAGTTGATATATGACATCAGAATAGGCCGGGTTTGTGAAAAAATGATTAGAACATAATATTGCATGCTTTAGGCCTCATATCATTCAGCTTAGCTATATTAGTTACCTATTTCCCTCGTTTTAGTTTAGTTTTGTCTTTTATGGAGAATATTCATGTTTGTAATTGAATTAGTGTAAGAGCAAGGTTTTATACTCAATTTAATTCTATGGAGGACTTGGAGGACAAGTTAGGAGATCCATGAGTCAAGGCAAGAGCATTGCAAGCATAATTAAGGAAAATACCAGTTCTACCAGTAAGTCTTCTACAGGCTCAACAACAAGCAAAATTGAGTTCTACAAGTAGCAGTTCATTCCTACCGCTAGAAGTGAAACAAAAACCTTTGCTATTGGTAGGTATTAAACAAAAGGCTATTTTACCAGTAATTGTGTAGAACTACCATTTGTTGGAAATAGAATGCAGTTCTATTGGTAGGTAGGTGTTTACTTACTACGAGGACTTCTTTGGAAAACTAAACTGCTAGGATTTAAAGGGGCCATGATTGGTGGATTAAATGAGAGGATATTCAGCGAATACTCTCCTATAACTATCCAAGCCTAAGTTAGAAAGAAGGGGGATCAAATCATAGATCGAAAGCTCCTTAGACGTTTTTCTCTTCTCTTAGGTTTAGAATTAGAATTTCTTGCTTTTCAAGAGTTCTTCCATTGTTTTCAATTCCAAGCTTTGTTCTATTTCTAGTTCTTAAATTCTTGCAAGATGATTACTTTCAATTCTCTTTAGTGAACGATTTACATTCTTGGCAATTTAATTCAATGTAATTTCTTCTATTTGCAATTCAATTCAAGTTTGTTCTTGTTCATTTACAATTATATTTTCTTCAAATTCCATTCATTTTCGATTTCATTATGAGTGAGTAGTCATTTTTCTGGTTTGATCAGATGAGGGAGTCTCATTAGTGAATGGGGATTTTGACCAAATTAGAGTTTTCCAAGGAATGAGTTATTTGATTGTTTGAATGATTAAAGTTGAAAACACATTCGCTATGTATATCTTCCTTCTTACCCATAGACAATTAAGCCTGGCACGGGTTATTCTTGGAATCAATGCAATCAATGTGAATTTAATTTTTTCCAAATTAGATTAAACAACTTAAATATACAATTGTTATTTTTAATGAGTGTAAATTGAATATTCTCCACTTGGGTGCGTTTGAGTACAATTTTGAGTGAGTTATAAAATTTGGGTCAAAATATCTGTTCATGGTGAGATGAACTTTGCCTATTAACCGGTCTTTTCTTTAACTGTTATTCCTTAGTTGATAATTCCTTCAACCAATCTTCCAAAAATTCAGAGTTTTTATTTTTCTTTGCTCATCAACTTTTTTAACGACTCATTTTCTCTAATGAGATGACCTTGATAAATCGACCGAGTTACAACACGATAATCTTCCTATGCTTGGGAAACCTTTTATACTTAACCCATTTTTAAGAGCAAGCAACCAACTCAATTGATCTTCATATCAGAGGGAGCATCCACATCAAAATATAGTACAATTTACACAATGCACTCTTTTTCCTTCATCTAGGTTTTATCCTATTCAGTTTTATTGGCAAGGTTTTAATAAGACAACATTTGTGAGTCCAACACCATCTTTGTATAGTGGTCATCCAAGGGAGAGTGTTGTAAATTATGAGGGTGGCTGACCACCCAACTAAAAGGGAGGTGGCCATTAATTGCGTTGTCCCCCCCCCCCCCCCCACTTGTGTGCAAATCATGCCTATAAACTGCGAACGAAAGACGCATTGAAAAGAGAAAGAGAAAGAACGAAAAGAATAGTGTGATCCTGAAGATCAACCCATTAATATACTAAGTTCTTAATGAACTTATTTTCATATATTTTGTGCATTGCTCTATTTATATTTTATTAATATTGTGTCAATTTCATTGCAATAACCTCCTTTTAAAGGGGAAGAATACTTAGAATAATTTTGTAGGCCATGGGGTTGCATGCTTGATCCGTAACAATTAATAAACATGTCATTCCTATAAATCAGCTCATATATATGCACTAGATAGATAAAAATATATAATTCATTTCATTTTCAGTTCTTATGAAACCATGTACTCACCTAAAATCATTCTTTCCTTCAACACTCTAGCTCTCTGGCAACCTAACATCACCTCGGCATTGTGCTGCTACTTTTTTAATTGTTTTCTGACTTCTTCTAAGTAATATCACTATATTGAATTCAGCATCAGAGGGAATTGAATTGACTAACTCCACCCTTAGTATCACATACATTAGCTCTTTTTCTTCAATGGAACTTGCTTGGCATCGGCTCAGATATCGCCCCAGCGAGTCACTCCTTGGATCGACCCGAGCCCAAATCTATTCCAACATAATAATGAGTATGCACATAAACAAGTGGTACGAAGTTGCTGTTAGAAAATTGTTTAGAGCAGATTGAAAAATAGAATAAAATCAAGACTTTGAGGTGCATAAGATAGTTTTCTTTAAAGTGATATTTGCTCGCACTTGAAGAGTTTGCTAGAGGGTTATTGGAAAATCACTTCCTGGATAAAACAAAATCTTTGGGTAAAGAACTATAATTAACAATTTCCTAACAAATCTCCTTGAACAATTTTTATTCCGAGAGGGGGGGGGGGGGGGAGAGAGAGAGAGAGAGAGGAATTATACAAAACTCTAGTGTATTTGTGAATGAAGTCTATGGTCCTATTTATAGACTTCTTGGTGTATTTTCTCAAAAGTCACAACCCTCTAAATATGTGTCTTTTCCTTAAAAGTCATGACCCTTCTAAATAGGTGTTTTTTTCTCAAAAGGCGTGACCCTTCTAAAAAGATGTTTTTTTTCCCAATGGTCAATCTCTTCAATAGTGTCTTTTCCCAATAGTCATCACTATTCAAATAATAAATTTTCCTAATAGTCACAACTATCCAACAAATTAATTATTCAATCAAATAATAAATAAAATCTCAACAATCCCCCACTTTGATTGTATAATTATGAACATCGCACAATATATTCCATTTTGAATACAAGAAGGTGTTTTTCAACTTAAACCTTTAATTAGTATAAGTACATTAAAGTTTTATCAAGTCATTGGTTGCCTTAGCATTAAACGAAGTACTTTATGGGACAAAATTGAAAGTACCATACACAAACTAACATCCTGTTCATATAGATTCAATAGATGTCACTCAACATTATTATAGCCATGTGCTAATCCTGGGTTCATAAATATTTACAAGAATAAACCCTAAATTCTTGCTAGAAGCAACATCACTTCTTTATTTATATAGGTGGAGTTCTTTTACCATCATTATCCTTGATACTATAGAAATTTGTAAATTTAATTCCATTAAGAGTATATACTCATCTTCTATTTATCCTAACAGTCACCACTAAATTCCAATTGAGAATTAATATAAGTTTGAGTGCTTTTTCAGTTGCATAACACTAGCTTGTTTTTACCCTTTAAATCTTAGAACTAGTTTTTGGTAGGACAAGGTTGGGTTACTGTTACTAGTGATTATTAAGAAAAAAGGATTTCAGTCCCATTTGAGTTGATGTAACTCTCACCAACTCCCTTGACAATGTTTTAGTTGGAGGATCTAACAAATTATTGCTAGACCTTACATAGATAATGGTTACAATAACATCCATTATTAACCATCTAGCATATTTGTGTCTTAAACTATGATATCTAGATTTACCATTATATATCTTGCTATATGCTATAGACATAGTTGTTTCACTATCATTGTGCAAGGAAATAGGCGGTATCGATTGAGGGCATAACTTCATATCTAACATTAAATTTCTCAACCATTTGACATCCTTGCCGACAGTTGCTAGGGCTATAAGTTCAGATTTGATGGTTGAATGTGATATACAAGTCAGTTTCTTAGATGACTAACTAATTGGTCCACCTCCGAGCATAAAAATCCAACCTGATGTGGATTTATTATCACTTATACTAGTAATCCAACTTGCATTAGTGTATATTTCTAGTACATGAGGATAGTCATAGTAAAATAATTCTAAGTTAATTATCTTCTTAAGATATTCAAGAACTCTATTAATTGCTTTTCAATGGTCTATACTAGGTTTACTAGTGTATCCTAAGAGTTTGCACTCTGCAAATGTCATATCTAGTTTGGTACAATGCATTGCATACATTAAACTTTCAACAATAGTACCATATTCAAGTTGTGCCACTGCTCTACTAGGATTCTTTGTTAACTTATTATTGAAATCATAAAGCATACTAGCCTCCTTTATTTCAAGATGCTTATATTTAAGCAACAATTTCTCAATGTAATGAGACTGACTCAAAGCATATCCTCTAGTATACTTTTAAACTTTTATGCCTAAGATAGTATGTACTTCAAATTTTAACAAGTCATCAACATATAGAGTAATGATCACACCAAACTTTTCGTAAATTCTGAATAAATACATTGATTAGCACAATTATGAATGAAACCATTGATAAAATTGTAGAATTAAACTTTTCATGCCATTGCTTCAGTGCTTGCTTTAAACCATACAAAGACTTGATCAATTTACATACTTTCTTTTCATTTCCTAGAAGAACAAATCCCTCTGGTTGTTCCATATAGACTTCCTCAATAAGATTACCATTAAAAAATGCAATATTAAAATCCATTTGATGAATATGCAAATTATGAATTGATGTTAATGCTATGAGTACTCTAATACATGTTATTTTTGCTATTGGTGCATATGTGTCAAAATAATCTAGTTTTCTTTTTGTGAGAACCCTTGGGCTACTAATCTAGCCTTGAAACTTTGTAAAATTCTATCCGTATTATATTTCTTTCTAAATACCCAGTTACATCCGATAGATTTTGACCCTTGAGGCTAGTTGTCACAGGGGTCAATTTTCACTCGAATTTTTGCCTTGTGATGGCATTGAGATCCCACAGTACTCGGTCTCAGCCATTGCGTTCAAATGCTCACAGAAAATCACACACGAAAGGCAACACACAAACTCACAACAACACACAAGATTTACAGGCCAATTGGACAAACCTCTTTCTTTCTCAACAAAGCCTAAAGGGAACTCAGCCAAGGGTCGGCTTACAAAACGTGTCCAACTCTCTTGGTTGCACTGCAGCCCAGGCATGCCGATATATAGCATACAAAGTGGTGGTTACAAGCCCAACCGCCTAGGCAACATCAGATTCGCCAACAAGCCAACTGACCATGGTTGAGACCTTTAACCACTCTCCCTCCCCTATGTGTTGGTCGTGACAAAGGTAGTTGCAACTGTTGGCTGATCTAGCCAACAATTTTCTGTAACTTCTCTACATACTGCGCACATGCAACAACTACACAGAAATCGCCCTGCATGCCATGCACATGCAGCAACCGTCTGGAATCGCCACCATCTGCAGTGCACATGTACTCACATGTTGTGCATGTGCCTTTTCCTATAGGCCCACAACACCAAAATTAGCCTTGCCTTCGTGCCAAGCCATGCCCAGTTCATGGCTTAGTCTTCTAAGCTAGCAATGCCCCACAAATTGAGCCACCCAGCTAGCCTTGCTTGTTTGTGCCAACGTGCCCATGCATGAGTTGCCTCTCTTAGCCACGCATAGGGCTTTTAATCAACCCTTTGGTCGTCACACACGTAGTCTTATACTCATCTCCCTCTGCAATCATAACTTGCCAATACCCAGTCCTTAGATCCAGCTTCGTATAGAATGTTGCCTTGAAAAACCTATTGAACAAATCAACAACGCTTGGAATAGGGTACTTGTTGTTGATTTTCATCTTGTTCAAGACCCGATAGTCGATGCACATTCACAGTCAACCATCCCATCTTCCTTCTTTTGGAACAAAACCTATGATGCCTTGGAAGGCTTCATACTGCCAGAATCTAGCAACTCGTTCAATTGCCTCCTCAATTATACCAGTTCCATAAGCGACATCCGGTAAGGGGCACGGGCTAGAGGCTTTGCACTAGGCTCTAGCTCGATCTTGTGTAAAATTACGCGTCTAGATGGAAGGTTTTTGGGGATTTCTGGGGGTATAACGTCAGCAAATTCCCCCAAAACTTCTACCACTACATCAAGAACTTCAACTAACACATTTGGTTTGATCTCCACCATAGTTGCGAGGTATGTCGTCTCGCCCTTCCGCAGTCCAACTTTCACGGATAACATCTCCATCTTCTGCTTGCCTTCTTTCTTACTTTGGTCTACCATCACTGCAGACACAAAGTGTGGTGCTTTCTCATCCGAGATGAGCACCCCATTCAAATGTGGCATTAGTGCCACATTTACCTTGATAAAGAACTCATTCCTAAGGATGACATCAAAGTCGTCCAAGGGCACAACCATCAAGCGCATATGGCCTTCCCATAGACCCACCTTCAGGCATATTTCTGTCATGTCATGCACTGACATTGCTTTAGAATTTACTGCCTTAAGCTTGCTAGCATGCTTTGTCAATTGTATGACAAACTTTCCTACTTCCCTCTGGGCAACGAAGTTATAGGTGGCTCTCGTATCCACAATGGCCAAGACTTTCTTGCCTTTCACCCAGGCCTGTACAAACATAAGGTCTTTGCAGGGTTACTGAATTTTGCTCACAGTGATTGCGTTTAGCAATTACAGAGGATTTACTCAAGTGGGGCATGCATCGTCACTTTCATCCCCAATTACAACAACGAAGGCACTTAACTTCTCCTGCTTAGGCAGTCCTTGACGAGATGGGGGCCATCGTAGATAAAGTAACCAATATCAAAGTTTTTCTTCTTCTGGTTGTTGTCTGGCTTTTCAGAGTCAGCAACATTCTTCTTTTTCTTTCAATCCGCCTTCTTTGCATCTTTAGAAGTGTGAGATTTATCGTTATTGCCGCCACCATCCTTCTTTTTCTTTTCAGAAGGACCCTGATGGCTGTCCATTTTGACTTCAACCAGGTCGTCTATAGTAGCAATGACAGTGAGCAAATTATGCACCCTCTACCTATGCACTTCGGCCTGTGCCTAGCCCTGCAACCCGGACATGAAATTGAAGAATTTGTCCTCCTCAAACATATTCTTGATGTCTAACATCAACGAACTAAACTCCTTCACGTAATCATGAACAGTTATGGTGTGCTTCAATTTCTTGAGTGAATCCCTAGCAATCCAGGTCATGTTGCTAGGGAGGAATTGATCCTTCAACTCTGTTTTCAGTGTATCCCACATCTCAATTTTGGCAATTCCCCCAAATGCATCATCCTCGTTCTAGGTCACCACCAAAGCTTGGCGTCGTCGGAAAGATACATGTTGGTTATGGTCATCTTCTCTCCAATAGGCACATGGGTAGCTTGGAAGAACTGTTTCATGTCCCATAGAAAATTGTCTAGATCCTTGGCACTCCGATTACCTTTGAAGGCCTTAGGTTCAAGGATCTTGATTTTTGAAGATGCCTCACCCATAGCAGGTCGAGAATTCATGGCCCTCTTCCCTAGGGATAGCTCATGTTCAAGATCCTTCATATTGGTTTTGATAGCTTTAGTGAGGGACAGAATGTCCTCCATCATTTTTGCAAGCTTTGCATTGTTGTCATAGCTATCAAAGGCCATCCTTAAGCCAACAATTTGAATAGCTTCCTGCTCCATTTGCAGAGCCACAGTGGTTACAACATCATTTTTCTAGGGCACCTAGAAAATCCTAGAGACGGGTCACACATTCCTACAACTTAGTAGCATTTCCACCAGCCATGATCCCAAACCTAGCTCTGATACCAATTGCCACAGGGGTTAATTTTCACTCAAATTTTTGTCTCGTGATGGCACTGAGATACGACACTCAATCTCAGCCAATGCACTCAAATGCTCATAGAAATGCACATATGAGCAGAAAGTAGGCAACACACAAACTCACAGCAGCACACAAGCTTTACAGGCCAATTAGCCAAACCTTTTTCTTTCTCAGCAAAGCCTAAAGGGAACTCAGCCAAGGGTCTACTTACAAAATGTGCCCAATTCTCTTCATTTCACTGTAGACCCAGGCATGCCTATATATAACATACAAAGTGGCAGTTACAAGCCCAACCTCCTAGGCAACTGCAAAGCAACATCAGATTTGCCTAAAAACTGCTGACCAAGGCTGAAACCTTTAGCTACTCTCCCTAAAGTTCTGGTCATGGCAGAGACAATTGTAACTGTTGGTTGACCCAGCCAACAACTGCCCATAACTTCTCTGCATGTTGTGCGCACATACACAGAACCACCCTACATGTTGTGCACATGCACATCAACTACATGCAGCAACTATCTGAAACTTCCACCATCTACAGTGCACATGCTCAACATCCTCACATGTTATGCATTTGCCTTTTCCTTCGAGCCCACATCACCTGAATTAGCTTTGCCTTTGTGCCAAGCCATGCCTAGCTCATGGCTTGGTCTTCCAAGCTAGCAATGACCCACAAATAAAGGCACCCGACTAGCCTTTCTTGTTTGTGACAATGTGCCCATGCAAGAGTTGCCTCATTCAGCCATGCATAGGGCTTCAATCAACCCTTTGATCATGCCCAACATGCCTATGCATGAGTTTCCTTCCTTAGCCATGCATGGGGCTTCCACCAATGATGGGTTCCTTCGATCATCAGCCCCACATTTTGAGTCTCAGACTTTGGCCTCAACCATGGCAAGCATTTGTTGAGGCCATGCCTTGCTTTGTTGTGCCACGACTTAAGGACATAAGGGTCCCTAGGGAGGTTGGCCTAGTACCCCCTTTGCGGAGCACCCCCTATAATAGCATTAGTGAGCAAAAATGCAGTGACAACAACAGATATCCATTGAGCCGAGAAGTCATAATAACTTGAGCCAGGGGCATTAGTCATTGCATGCCACTCGAGCCTTTGCCGAACCACTTTGTTACTTAACCAAGTAAACGTTCAAGTCCTTAAGAAGCCAACTTTGCACTAAGAGTTTACTTCACCAAGTATAACCCACTTTGGCTAAGGCATGGACGCCTTTGGGCGAGGCAGCCACACACCAATGTCAAGCCAACAAGCTAAGAGGGTAACACTAGTCCACTAGAACCCAAGTATTGTTAGACAATATTGAGTACATTTTATCATTAATAGCCTCTTTCCAAAAACCTACATCTCTAGATGACATTGACTCATTATATCTTAGGATCATCTTCAATATTCAATAAAATGGGTATCTTGTTAAGTACGATGGTTTGGTTACCTTTAACAAGAAATACTATATATTGTGACAAAATGAAATCAAGACTTATATTCTTTTTTATTTTTTTTAATTCTCTGGCTTTTTTCTTGATTCAGAAGAGATATTGTTTTCTTTCCTCTAATTCATCTCACTATCAAGTGTGAGAAGAGATAAATTAGATTGGGAAGGTGGTGTGTTATCAATTGGGTTTATAGGTATAGGCACAAAATCAGTCTATAAATTCTGCATCTCTTGTTTCCATTATAAAATTAGACTCCAAGTCTGATATTTTTTATGCTTTTGAATTTTGTGCATATCCCACAAACACAATTCTATTGACCTAGTTTAGTTCTCTTTATATCAGGAACCCTATAAAACACCAAGCACATCCACACCTTCAGATAGTGCAAATTAGGTTTTCTTCCATTCCATAACTCATAAGGTGAAACATGCATTTTCTTAGATGGAATTTTATTGTGTACATAACATATAATAAGCATTGTTTCACACCATAAATTTAAAGGCAATTTTGCAGATAAAATCATAGTAATAATCATGTCAAATAATGTCCTATGTTCCTTTCAGCTAAACCATTTTGTTGAGGTGTATCCGGTGCTGATGTTTAGTGTATTATACCATACTCTTCACAATATGCAGAAAATTCATAGGAAAAGTATTCTCCAACCTTATCACTACGAATAATCTTTATTTTATTTTCCTTTTGATTTTCTATTTCTGCTTTATAACATTTAAAGAAACTAAATACTTCATCTTTGGTTCGCATTAAACGAACATATGTATATATCTCGAACAATTATCTATAAATGTTATAAATTACCATTTACGACTTCTTGTTAGAACTTCATTTAATTCTCAAATATCAAAATGCAGTAATTCAAATGTCTATGTATTTCTTTCTACCTTAGGCAAAGGCTTCTTTGTAATTTTGGCTTGAATGCATATTTCACACTTTTTATTTCTTTATGCTTATATGAAATATATCTATCGTTACGCATGTAATTGAAAGACTTGTGATTTAAATGTAATAATTTGGCAAGCCATATAAAAGAAAAATCAACAATATAAGCAGAATATAAAGACTTTTTATTAAGATTATCAAGACTAAGTTTAAACATCTCATCACTTGATTAACCATTTCCAACAAAAGAATATCAGAAGAATTGGGAAGAAAAGAGACAACTATCTCAATTGTATTAATAAATCAAAAGCTATTTTTTGTAAGGCTTACAAGACTTTAAATAGTAGTAGAAATCCTAAAGCAACTAGAAAACTATAATCCCAAATAAATTAGGAAACCAAATAAAATCTTAATTGGATTGGAAAATAACATAAAATAAAATAATTTTCTATTAAAATTAGGAAATAAAATAAAATCTTCTAGAATTCCCTAATTGAAACCAAAATTCTTGCCATCTCTACTACTTCAAGAAGCTAGGACTTTTGTTTAGGGGTGAATCTCTAACTCATTGTTAAATTAAAATCATTTTGCTAGGACTACTCAATTATATTGCAAACATGTAAATTCGTTGATAATTAGGTTTAATCTTAAGGTTTTAAAGTTTTAACTAGAATTTTATAACTAGAATTTCAAATTTCAAGTCTGATTTTCATTCATATTTGAGACACGTGCACACACTATAGGGACTAAAAAGATAATCATGTCATTGATTTGATGACATAATGATGCGTTGGTTAATATGGTCCAATAATATTATTCTAATTACAATTCGTCAACTTCTTATTGGGACCACATAATTTTGAAACATGATTAGATCAAATTAGGTCCCAAAAATATTGTTCAAGTATAAAAAATCCCATAAAATTTTACAAATTTTTTAGTGGGGACAAATTTTAAAATATTTTGAAGATTTCAAATGAACTCAAAAGTATTTGAAGATTGAATTGGGGCCAATTGCTCCCACTACCCCCAGTGTAAATCCACGCTTGTATGTAAGCGTCTTGGCATCGTGAAAGTTTAAAAGAGAAGTGTGTGTGGAATGTCTTACCCATACCTAGGTAATGATGTTATATTTATAGTAGAAACTGTTACAAAACGCAACATTATTTTAAATCGAGTCATTATCCAGATCAACACAAAACTAGAGTCCACAAAAGCCCAACAAATCTCCCACTTGGAGACTAGTTCAATCACCAACATTAATTGCAATCGTCCAAAAGTAGTCCCTCATCCCTGCAACTCATCCTCGTGTCCTCAAGCTAAGCTAGAAGGCCAACTTAAGCTACACACAACTTCAGCTTCTCAATAGTGATACCCTTATCAACATGTTTGTCGGGTTCTTAGTTCCACAGATCTTCTCAAGTATCAACTGACCATCATCAAGCAAAGACCGTATAAAATGATAACTGATCTGAATGTGCTTCATCTTGGAATGAAATGCAGGATTCTTGGTGAAGAATATGACACTCTGACTATCACTGTAAAGAGTACCCTTCTGTTTCTTTTTACCTAGTTTTTCCAAGAAACTTTGTAACCAAATCATCTCCTTTGAAGCCTCTGACACTGCAACATACTCAGCCTCTGTAGTAGAAAGAATATTGTCTACTGCAAGTTAGAACGCCAAGACATGGCAATATCACCCAAGGTGTAAACAAAATCGGTGGTTCTTTCCTACTATCAGTGTCTCCGGCCAAGTCGACATCAACAAAATCCTGTAACTCCAAACTATCTCTGGTGAAACACAAACATGCATCTGAGAAACCTTTCAGGCACCTCAGGATCCGCTTCATAGTCTCCCAATGTTGTCTTCCTGGGTTGTTCATGTATTTACTCACAACTCCCATTGCATGGGCGATGTCTGGTCTTGTGCAGACCATAACATACATAAGTGAACCAATAGCTGAAGCGTAAGGAACCTTACTTATGTAGTCATGTTTCTCCTCTGTCTTGGGTGACTGATCTTTGCTGAGTCTGAAGTGACTACCCAAGGGTGTATTCACTGGTTTAGCTTCATTCATGTTGAACTTGTTGAGAATTTTCTTCACATAATTTGACTGTGAAAGCTTCAATGTACCATTAGCTTTGTCTTTAATGATTCTTATACCAAGGATTTGCTTTGCAACTCCCAAATCCTTCATTGAAAACTATTTTGACAATTGGTTCTTTAGATTATTAATCTCCTCAATGCTAGACCCTGCAATGAGCATATCATCCACATATAACAGTAAAATGATGTAAGAATTGCCAAAGAACTTAACATAGCAACAATGATCAGCTTTATATCTCTTGAACACAGTTCTATGCATAAAACTATCAAATTTCTTGTACCACTGTCTTGGAGCTTGTTTTAGGCCATACAAGTTCTTTCTCAGTTTGCAAACTAGATTCTCTTATCCCTGAACAATGAACCCTTCTGGCTGAATCATGTAAATGTCTTCCTCCAAGTCACCAAGAAGGAATGTCGTCTTCACATCTAACTACTCAAGATGTAGGTTTTCTACAACCACCATTCCCAATACCAGTCTAATTGTTGACATCTTCACAACTGGAAAAAATATTTTTGAGAAGTCAATGCCCTTCTTCTACTGGAACCCTTTGGCAACTAATTTGGCTTTATACCTCTTGCTACCATCATGCTCATTCTTAATTTTGTATAGCCACTTGTTGTGCAAAGCCTTCTTCCCTACTAACAATTCAGTTAGTTCCCATGTCTGATTCCCCAACAAAGACTCCATCTCATCCTTCATGGCTAACTCCCACTTGCTTGAATTTTCATCCTGCAAGGCTTCATCATAACATTCTGGCTCACCACCATCAGTCAACAGGAGGTAATTTAGAGTGGGTGAATAATGCTATGGAGGTCTAATTATCTTGGAACATCTACGAACATTAGCTACAGATGTACTCGGATCTACCTATGATTCTACATTCTCTTTATCTTCTTCACCCCCTTTTTGGATATACTTTCAGTCAATTAATCTAAGTTGACAAACTCAAATTTCTTCTGATCTATCTCTGTGACATCTGACATTACAGTTGACCTGTCCTTGTACATAACTTGTTCATTAAATATCACATTTCTACTTCTGATGATTTTTTTGTTTTGTTCATCCCCAAAATGGTAGCCAAATTTTTCATCACCATAACCAATGAAAAAATATATTCTAGACTTTGCATCAAGTTTAGTACGAGCATCAAAATCAATATGAACATATGAAACACAACCAAAAACTTTTAAATGGGAAAACTTTACTTCTTTACCACTCCAAACCTCTTTAGAAAGTTTGAACTCCATGAGAACTGAAGGTCCTCGGTTTATCAGGTGAGCTGTAGTCTTAACAGCATCAGCCCAGAAAGTCTTTGGAAGTCCAGCATGCAACCTCATACTCCTAGCACGCTCATTGAGATTTCTATTCATGCGCTCAACCACACCATTTGTTATGGTGTCTCAGCAATGGTTTTCTCCATCCAGATTCCATGTGCAACACAATACTCACTGAACCCTCCATCTATGTACTCTTCTCTATTGTCTGACCTCAAACATTTTACTTTCAAATATGTTTCTGTCTCAACCATAGCCTTCCATTTATTAAAAGTATCAAATACATCACATTTATTTTTCAGAAAATAAACCCATACCTTTCTGCTTGAGTCATCAATGAAAGTGATGTAATACCTTGAACCACTAAGGGACGCAATCAGAGAAGGCCCCCACAAATTCGTGTGTACTAATTCCAATTTTTCAGCCTTTGGTGTCCTACCAGTTTTTAAGAAGCTCACATTTTTTTACTTTCCTAAGATGCAACTTTCACGCATATCAAAATCAACAGACTCTGGTAGTTTCCCTTTTGACAACAACATCTTTATCCCTTTCTCATTCATGTGACCAAGTTTGTGGTGCCATAAGCTTGTATCAGTACTTGTTTCAGCGACTACAGTTGTGTTTCTTGGACTTGAGGTCATATATAGAGTATCAGTCTTCTTTCCACGGGCCAATATTGTGGCTCCCTTTGTGATCTTCCAAGTACCAACAACAAATAGTATAGCATGCCCTTCATCATCAAGTTGTCTAACATAAATTAGATTTCTCCTCAGGTCAGGAATATGTCGAACCTTCTCTAGTAACCAAAGAGACCCATTAGACAATAATATTCGGATGTTTCCCATACCCATAACATCCAAAGTTGTACTATCAGCCAAATACACCTTACCAAAATCGTCTGCAACATAGTTCTGCATGATTTCTTAGTGTGGAGTAGTATGAAACAAAGCTCTTGTGTCTAAAACACAATCATCAAGTGGACTGTCTACTGCAAAAAGTAATGCATCATGTACCTCTTCCATTACATCATTAGCATAATCATCTTCATTCTTCTTCTTATGACTTTTGCAATGCCTTTTAAAGTGACCCGTTTACCCACAATTCCAGCATTTTGCTTGTTGGTCTGATCTAGATTTACTTTTGTTTTGATTAGAATTTCTAGATTTTGATCTGCCCCGATTTGAATTTCTATCATTACCTCTGCCTGCTATCTCAAGGCTTAGGGGAGAACCAGATCCTAAGGTTTCACCTACATCTTTTCTGTGAATCTCCTCAACTAGAATTAAATCTCGTATGTCATTGTGCTTTAGTTTTTCTTTTCCTGTAGAATTGTTTACTGCCATCCTCATTGCCTCCCAACTGTTTGGCAAGGAAGCTAAAACGATCAGTGCACGAATCTCATCATTAAAATCAATTTCTACAGATGAAAATTGATTTGTGATAGTGTTAAACTCATTCAGATGTTGTGCTACTGATGCGTTCTCTACCATCTTCAAATTGAACAGTTTTTTCATTAGTGCACCTTATTTTTTGTTGACGACTTTTCATACATACCAGAAAAAGCCTTCATCAGATCTATTATAGTCTTATCCTTTATAGCATTGTGTGCAACAGACCTAGACAGAGTTAACCTGATAACTCCCAGTACTTGTCTGTCAAGAAGAGTCCAATCCTCATCCTTCATAGTTGTAGGTTTTTCCCCTAGAAAGGGCTCATGCAACTTCCTCCCATAAAGATAATCCTCGATTTGCATCTTCCAGAATCCAAAGTCTATGTCATCAAACTTTTCTATTCCAGATGCCTTTCCTACTTCCTCTGCCATTGTTCCCACTCAAACCTTAAACCAGGCTCTGATACCAGTTGTTAGGAAATTTTTCACCAAATTCTCAAACTTGTGAGAAAAAAAATTGAGAAAACACACACCAAAAAAAATAATCACACAAAAAGATAGTATTTATGTGGTTCAGAAATTTGCCTACGTCCACGAAGTTGCAGGGATTTCACTATTATCAAGAAGGAATACAGAGCGGCTGTACAGAGTCAATCAACCTAATCACTCAAAAATAATAGGTTTTACATATCTTACACCAGCCTATCGGCCCAAGCCTTCGCTCCATGGACTAAGCCTAAGAAAATTTCTCATTAAAAATCACGTAATATTATTTCAGGTCGGGTCATCATCCAAATCAACACAAAACTAGACTCTACAAAATCCCAACAACAGGATGATCCAAGGATGGAGATGACGGTACTGATGGTGAAGCTGAGGACCCTATTGGAGGTTGGAAGTGAACCTCTGATCTTACTATTGGAAAATTAATGGTAAGGGTAATAAATGGGACAGGAGAAACATTTTGAACAGTTGCAAAAGGATAAAAATCCTTCATTGAAAATAACATGCCAAGAAATACAAACACGACTAGTGAGAGAATCGAGACACTGGTAGCCCTCATGATGGGGGCTATAGCCAAGGAAAACTCACACAATAGACTTGGGACTGAGCTTATCATGGTGATACGAACGAAGACAATGAAAACATTGGCATCCAAAGATCCGTGGAAATGAATAATTTGGGGAAGCTCCAAATAAAATTTCATAAGGTGTGGAATTTTGCACCACTGGTGTGGGGAGCCGGTTAATAAGATATGTAGCAGTGGAGTATGGTTCAAAAATGTATCGTTTAAGCATTATGGAGTTATGGACTTAAAGGAGAGAGCGAGTCCCATTTCAGTGATATGACGATATTTTCGTTCGGCGACTCCATTTTGCTCTTTAGTATGTGGGCAAGAAATGCCATATGTAATACCGCAATCAAAGAAAAAAGTCTTAAATGCACCACGGGTTAATACAAGAGCACCATCACATTGAAAATGCTTAATAGTTATAGAAAAGAGATTTTCAACCATATTCTTAAATATGCGAAAACAAGGCAACACATCAGATTTAATACACAAGGGATAATATATCCATGTAAAGCGACTTTAATCATCCACAAAAACAATGTAATAATAGAAGCCAGTAATAGAATCAATCGTATACGGTCCCCGTAAATCACAATGAATAATATTCAATGGAGATGAAGATAAACAACCCAAACATGTAAATGGCAGTTTGTGACTCTTGGTCAATTGGCACAACTCACAAAAATTAACTTGTAGCACCCATCACAATCACACAATCTCAATCATTCTCTGTAAGGCCAAATCACAAACCACTTTAGGAAGGGCGTATACCGTCTTCTGTGACATTGATGAATTTTTCCTAGGAAAGGTATATCATCCCTCAGGCTTAAACTTAAGTGAACAATAGCAGTTACTCTCACAAACAACAATGCAATACAAGTGTTAGGCACCATCTCAGCTCCACTGAGATAGACTAACATCTAACACTCTACGGCAGCTCTCGAAGGTAATTCAAGTCTGTCACAATAAACCATATAAGAGATGAAACCACAACTTTCTCAACAACCACAATCTTAACCAATCACAATTTTCATGAACAATTTAAGTATCACAATTGCACAATTCTCAATATACTATAGTAATAAATGAATGAAAATATGCAATAGATCATATGAATAAAACCTTCACAATTTTGATATCAAAATTCTAGGGTTTTGCTAAAAATCATAATTTCTTGGAACAAGAACAAATATTATATGAAAACATGATTTAATCAAGAGTAGGAATTTAGAAATCAAGAATTCATATGAATTTCACAATAGAACATGTATTTTGGAAAAATTAGGGTTTTGGAAATTCAAGAACAAGCATTTCTTGAACCCAGACATGTATTTTGTTTAAGACTGTGTTCCAATGATAAAGAAACCAAGAACTCAAACATATTTATCATATAATTATCAAGAAAATTGAAAATATATATAATCATACCCTAAGTCTCAATGAAAGAACTCAAGAAGAATCCTCTACCTCGATTCCATAGTTTTGTATAAAAATCTAGCGTGTTTGATCCATTCCAATGTGAAAATCCCCCTTAATCTCATGTTTTTCATCTTATTTCTTGCTCTCCAAGACTCTCTAGGGTTAGAACTGATAAAATAAGGCAAGGGAAAACATTATTGGGTATTTATAGTATGAGAAAACAGTCCAATCAACGCAAATCTGATACTCCGAATCGCGACCTCACATTCAAACTAGAGGCTTGACATTCAAATTATCTACCTGACATTTGAAATTCATTTTGGAGTTCGAATGTTGCTTGCTCCAGTACTTGTGTTTTTCTATCAGAGTTATGTCATACACAAAGTATTGGGACTAACTGTCATTCGAAAAGATCCATTCACGTTCAAACGGACTCTTATTTTTAGCTGAACTTCCAATGAAGTTTTGCCTATTTAGAGGTCGATTTGAAAAATTTTCGTGAAATACTCTTTTGTAACTCTGAAAGTATAGTGTCTAATGTAAACATTTTAGATCAAATGGACATCAGGGTAAAAAGTTATGGTCCAAATACTAAGACAGTGTCAAATTCCTTCCTACCTGAATTCTATCTAAAATGTGTTTTAACTCCAGCATACTTTCTAACTTCTACCAAACACCCTATTATCTCGCCTAATATTTTTATTTCTACTCTTTCAATCTTTATAGTTCATGCTTACATCATTGCATATATGAGTATTTCAAAATAATTACGTTACTATATAAAGGTATGAATGTGGGGGTTTACATCTATTACACTCAAGGGTTCAACTCTAGCCTGGTACAATTGACTATCCCTGTCTTTATACTCATCGTTCAAAGAATTGTCCCTTCAGGTCATCTCTCATTTCATTGGCGTGAGAACTCATCTGAAGCCAACCTCTTAGCTCCTTAGCATTAAATAGAGGTCCGATGAATTCTTTAGGAGATACGTACAACAATTCAATCAAGAATTCTTTTAGGTGGATGGCTTGGACGATAAGGTGGCTCTGACTGCATTTATCGCATGAGTCGCGCTCCAGTAAAAAACTTGCTTTTATTTGTGTCCAAAAACCCTCATGCTAGCATGGCCGAGGTGTTAGCCAAGGCAGAGTAGTATATCAACAATGAAGAAGTCCTTCAAGCAAGGCATGACTCTTCAGTAGGACCAAATGTCTAGAAAGATAGAAAGAGGAAGGATTCCAACCCCAATAAATATTAGGATCAATTTCCTAAAAGGAAAAGAGATGTTTGGGATTGTTTAGGTCGCCCAAATTTGAAGTTTCAACCGCAGTTAGCTCCACAATAGTTCAATCATATGACTGCCCCTATAGCTCAGATCTTACATAAGGTTTTTAACGAGAAGTACTCAGAATGGTCATCAAAGATGAGATTCAACCCTCGCAAGAGGTATATGAACAAGTTCTACCATTTTCACAAGGACCAGGGTAATGACACAGCTGAAAAAGGAAATAGAGTACATCATCCAGAAGGGTTATCTAGGAAGATTTGTGCATAAGATGATGACCACCGACTAGTGAACCCCCAAGTGCAACCCAGGCTAGACAACAACCATTGCAAACTCTCAGAGAGATAGACATTATCTCAAGAGGTTTTATTAGAGGAGGTGAATCAAGCTCGGCTCGAAAGGCCTATGTGCGCAAAGTCTGATTCAAAGATTTCTCTAAATGTCCAATTTTTTTGGAAGGCACCACGCCATGATTAGAAAATAACCTTCTATGACGCCGACCTTGAGGGATGTCAACTTCCTCATGATGACCCTTTGGTTATCAAAGTCATCATCACCAATAAGGGTGTTCATCAACGGTAGCTCTACTAACAAAATCTTCTCAAGAGTGTTTGATCAGCTCAAAATGGGTAGGGGGAACCTCCTACCAGTCAAAATTCATTTGGTCAGATTCTTGGGAGAAAAGGTATTCCCTTTAGGTTCTATTCAACTCAATTTAATCTTTGGAGAAACACATTGTCAAACTACCACCTCCGTTAAGTTTTTGATCGTTGACGCTCCTTATGCCTATAATGTCATATTGGGGAGACCATCCCTGAATGCTATCAAGGGAATCCTATATGCATATCATTTTGTAATAAAATTTCCTACCGAAAATGGGGTTAGAGTCATCAAGGGAGACAAGAAAATAGCCAGGTCCTACTATATGACTTCAATGAAGCAAAAAAGAATGGACGTTATGCACATGGATGACCTTGATATGAAGGATGAGGTGAACACTAGGACTAAACCGTTAGAAGAGCTAGAGTTCATACAAGCAGATGAGACTTAGAGCATGTGGCCTTTTTAGGTTCCAAGCTAGGGTATTAGATGAAGACCGATCTAATAGCCTTCTTAAAAAGCAATTTAGACATCTTTACTTGGAAATAGGAAGATAGGGAAGGAATAAATCCGAATGTTGTAGTCCACAAGCTAAGCGTAGACCCCAGTTGCAGACCAGTCAAGTAGAAAAGGTAGAGTTTTCACCCCAGAACATCAATGAGTGATCAACGAGGAAATGGCCAAGCTTCTTCGTGCTTGCTTGCCTAAAGATGCTTTATTTTATCAAAAAAAATTTCTCCTAGAATGATTTAATTGTTCCTCTCAAATATGCTCGCACCTCTTAAATGTATAAATGTGCTTTCCAAGCGTAGAAAGTGTGTGCAATGTAGTAACTCAAAAAATCCGAGATCGTCTCCTCAAGGAAAAATGGTAGCTTGAAAGGGGATGTTTTTGCAAAATAAAAATCCTTTAGTGGAGTGGAAAATGGTGAGTAAAAATTAGTGTAGTAAATTCAAATGAAAATAATCGGCCAATCCTCAGAAATCATCTCATCAAAACCAAGCTTAATGATTCTCATTGGTAACTCATCCAAGCTCATAATGAAATTCACTCAGATAAAAAATATTTAATAAAACTAGTTGTGAAAGATATGTTGCTTGAAAGATAGGTAATGGAATCTAGAGTGATAAATACATAGATGTATACATATTATCTAAGTATTACTTGTGCCGGAAAATCTGTAGATAAGAAATCAAAGTGTACACATAAACACTAATTCTTAAAATTGATTTTTACCATCTATAAAGCATACTACACAGTTAGAACACATTAGAGAATCAATATTGCTTAATCACAAATGACAACCATCCCTTGAAACATGCCAAAACTTCGCCGGAAGCAAAACCATCAAACAACATATAAAACCAATGTAAATGAACAAGAAGATTGAAAGAGAATAATTCAAATAGATTTTCTTCAAAAATCTAAGTTCAAGTATAAGAACAAGATTCAACAACAAAGCTTTGAAGTAGAAATGGAAAATGCACTGGTTGTCTTCTTTGAAGCTCGGCAAAACTTTCATGATGAAAAACTCAAAACTAAAGCTAACTAAGTTTTCAAAACTAAGAAAAAGCTCCAAACTAAGAAAAAATATCCCCTATTGTATATAGGAGTGCATATCTATAGCCTTCTTCTTCGTCCTACTAATTGGCCGAACTGTGTAGCATGGGTGATCTCTTGAAGACGTTGCCTCTGCCGGTGTTGTCTAATGGAAAGCTCTGATGCATCTTGGGAGGTGTCATCCTCTAATTACAAGTGGCCATCATGGGGATTAATGGCCTCCCCTTGAGTGTGGGAGTGAATAAAGCAAACACGTGGATGAATCATAGCTCAGAAATTGTGTAATTTAATCGTAACATGATGAACTGATTGAAAAAGCAGTTCAACCGGTTGGAGGGTATCCAATTCCTGATAAAACTCTGATGAACTGATTGAATTTCTTATTCAACCATTGTTGAAGTGTATGCATCATCTTGATGACATTCTAATGAACCTTTATTGTAACCCAGTGAACCTGTTGAAGCCTTTCCAGCAACCTGATGAATCGTTTGAAGTTTAACTAGTTCAAGCAGCCTTTTTCTTTCTTTTTTTTTTATCTTTATGCTCCTCTAGTTCGAATCCTTTTCACTTCAATGACTTTTAGGACCTTTTGCTTGCTTCCACATATTACTTTTCACTTCCTTTACTCCTACAAAGACAAATACACACAATTATTCAAATTTTAACATAATTCAAAGAATTAAACATTAAACACATACGTAAAGTGGATAAATTAAACTATAAAATATGCAAAATTATCTATTCAACACTCAGCATTAAAGTCGTAAGGGAAGTGGATTATCTGATTTGGTTGGCAAATATGGTCTTGGTCAAAAAGGCAAATGGGAAGTGGTGCCTATATATAAACTTCACCGACCTTAACAGAGCTTACCCAAAGGATAGTTTTCCTCTACCCCAAATCAACCTCATTGTTGATGCCACTTCTAGCCATGAACTCCTTAGCTTCATGAATGCCTTCTCAAGCTACAACCAAATTATAATGAACTCGATAGATCAAAATAAGACATCCTTTATTACCAAGAAAGGAACGTTCTACTATTAAGTGATGCCCTTTGGTTTAAAAAATGTTGGAGCCACCTACAAAAGACTAGTTAACAGAATGTTTGCAAACACACTCAGTTCGACAATGGAAGTACATATAGATGATATACTGGTCAAGTTTTTCAAAATAGAGCTCCACATCTGTCATCTTGAGGAATCTTTTCAGATCCCGAGGCAATACATAATGAAATTAAATCCTTTTAAATGCACTTTTGGAGTATCAGTTGGCAATTTCTTGGGTTTTATCATCAACCAAAGGGGGGTTGAAGCAAATCCCGAGAAGGTCAGATCCTTCCTTGGGATGAGATCTCTATCAAATACAAAGGAGGTCCAATGGCTAACAGAGAGGATAGTCGTCCTCAACAAATTTGTTTCTCAATCAAGCAATAAATGTCAACCTTTCTTTAAGATTTTGAAATCAGCCTTCTAATGGAACAATCAATGTGAAGAGGATTTTCAGAATTTGAATGCTTATCTAAGCTTTCCACCAATTATGGTTAGCCCAAATGATGGAGAGGTGCTAACCTTGTACTTGGTTGTGTCCGATTTCTTAGTCAATGTAGCTCTAGTAAGCGAAAAAGAGAAAATTCAAAAGCCAGCACACTTTTATAGCAAAGCCTTAAAGGGAGTAGAAGAGAGATACCCGAAGATGGAAAAGTTAGTCTTAGCTCTCATAACAGCAACAAGAAGGCTCAGCTCATACCATCAAAATACATACTGACCAACCAATGGAACAGGTCCTCTATAAGCCAGAATCTTCAGGTTGACTAGTCAAATGGGCAATCAAATTAGGAGAGTTTGATATCAATTCAAGCCAAGAGTTTCCATTAAGGTACAAACCGTAGGCGACTTCATAGCCGAATAAACCTCGCTCCCTGAGCAACCTATGTCTTAGAATGTCCAAGGTTTCATCCATGATATACCAATTTGGGAGTTGCATATAGATGGGGCTTCAAGCTCAAGGCAGTGGAATGGGACTAATTATTACCTCGCCTTATGGCATTGACCTTTAGTATACTTTGAAGTTTGACATCAAAGCCTCGAACAACGAAGCAAAGTATAGAGCCCTAATTACTGGGCTCAAACTAGCCCTCTCCATGGAAGCTCAACAGTTGCTCATTCGCAATGATTCGTAACTTGTAGTGACACAGGTAGAATTTGAATATGGTGTAAAGGAAGAAAGAATGGCAGCATACCTAACGGTCGTCCATACTTTACTTAAGAAGTCTCTCCACATAGAAACAACACAGATACCACGAGCAGAAAATACCAAAGTTGACTCGTTAACAAAGCTTGTTGTGGCCACACAAGAGGACCTCGATAGAGTTGTACCAACGGAACTACTGACAGAGCCTAGTATCTCTTTAAACTCTCAAGACGAAGGAGTTATGTCAATGAATATAGAACCGAGCTAGATGGATCTCATCTTCCATTATCTATAACAGGGAGTTCTTCCTTTGAATCCAGAGGAAGTAGCTAAATTAAGAAACATGTCATCTCAATTCACAATAATACAGGGGAAGTTGTAAAAAATGGGATACTTATGGTCCCTCCTAAAGTGCATAACTACAGAAGAATCAAACTATGTCCTCAAGGAGATTCATTAAGGCATATGTGGAAATTACCTAAGGGCTTGCACCCTGGCATACAAGGCCTTGAGGCAAGGATACTTTTGGTCCTCTATGATGAAGGACTAGACATATTTAGCAAAGAAGTGTAAGGAATGTCAGTTGCACTCTAATGTATCTCGAATCCCACCGAAGCATCTCACACCAATACTAAGTCCAGGACCCTTCAACAATGAGGAATTGATATTAGGGTCCCTTTTCCTCTCAGAGTTGGGCAGTACAAAGTCACGGTGGTAGCAGTAGATTATTTTACTACGTGGGATGAAGTTGAACCGCTAACGACTATAACACAGCAGAAAATGAAGAATTTCGTGTGAAAATCTATTGTATGTTGTTTTGGTATCCCAAGGGCCATAGTATCAAATAATGGAAAATAGTTTGACAATCCAGGCTTCAAAAGATTCTATATAGAACTTGGGATAAAAAAAACTATTTCTCAACTTCTGCTTATCCAATCAAATGAGCAAGTTGAAGTGACCATCCGAAGCATTGGAAAACATTGAAGAAAAGGTTGGAAGCATCAAAATGCAAATGGGTAGAATAGCTCCCAAGTGTAATGTGGGCATATAGAACGATAGCTCAGACCGCTATAGGTGAAACCCCTTTTAGCTTAGTGTTCGGAACTGAGGCAGTAGCACCAGTAGAAATAGGACTCCTCCCCCCCTCCCCGAGAATGGAATTGTTCAATCCCAAGCTGAACATTAGATCTTTATTACTAAATTTGGACCTCTTGGATGAGAATAGGAATGAGGTGTTGCAAAGAATCTCAGCCTATCAAAGACGAACAACTCAATATTATGATCAAAAGGGTCAAGAAAATGAGCTTTAAAGTAGGAGACTTGGTCCTCAAAAAGTTGTTGCTTGCTAGAAAAAATCTAAGGCATGGAAAACTATGACCTAATGGAAAATGTCTTTTTAAGTGGTCAAAAGGGTGGTAAGACCAGGAAACTATGAGTCGCAAGGCAGGGCGAAGAAGAGAAGTCTTTGGCCCATTCATGGAATGTAGACCACCTTAAGAAATACTTCCAGTAAGGAAATGAGGTTAGTTCTCTAATTCTATCTCTGGCTACCCTATAACCTCTCAGTTTTCTTTTTAGAAAGAATTCCAACAATGGAATTATATGATCAAAAATTTTTCAAAAATTAGTACGAAAATGTTTAAACAAATCCAATCTTCTTGGATCTTTTGCAAAACATAGAAGTAATTTCCTAGTAAAGTTTTTTGAAGTAACTTAGCTCCCTTTTAGTTTTAAGGCTCCCATGCTTGAAGTAGCTCTTCAGCTTTGAAAGAATTCTTCAGTTCTTCTCGATTTTTCAACTCTTTATAATTTTAAAGGCTCCCATGCTTGAAGAAGCTCTTCAGCTCTTCTCAAGTTAAAGAGTTTTTCAACGCTTTATAATTTTTAATGCTCTAAACCCTAAAGCAGCTCTTCAGCTCTTCTTGAATTTTTCAGCTCTTTATAATTTTTAAGCTATTACGCTTGATGAAACTTTTCAGCTCTTCCCAACTTTTTCAACTCTTAAAGAGACCGCATGCAAAATTTAAGATGGATAACATGATATTAACAATACTTCAAAAGGATGATAGAAACTTCAAATTGTTGTTGAAAGACTTTTCATGAAATTTGAGTTTCACATGAATTGACTTTCATGTCAAACTTAATTTTGCAGACATTTAAGCTTGAGAAGGGTGGTTAGACAATTTTCTAATTTTTTTTAGGACAAAATAAGGTTACCATTGAATCCAGAAGGTCGAGAAAGTTTCCAGTATCCAAACACCCCCTGCACCATTTGGATGCCATCATGAAAGTGAAAGAGAGTTGGTATTATCCGGACGCCCCTAGAATCATCTAGATGCCTCACTAAAAATACCAACACTCAATTTTTAGGGTTTTCTTCATTTTTAGCCTATAAATACCCTGGGCTGCGATCTAAAGTGTCTTTATCTATTTTTTAACCCCAATAAGCTTAGAAAAGTTTGAGGAGAAGAAAAAGATGAAGAACGGGCTAAATCTTAAAGGATTAACACGTGGTAATTACATCAAAATTATGTTAGCATCAAGATCTAAGGAATCAAGGTATGGGTTCTTTCTTAGATTCATTCATTGATGATTAGGGCTATGTAATATATCTTTTTCATCCTTATTATGATAAAATAATATATCTACAATGCTTTTATGTTCGTTTGAATCCAAGATTTGTTTCTTGAACAAAATGCATGATTTACTTCCAAAATTTATTCGTTATTGTTTAAGAAACCCTAGTTCTTAAAAAGTACATGATTTATGCACATGATCTATTCAAAATACATGATTTATGCACACTATTTATTGGTTCGTGATTGAAAAATCCTATTTATGTGATAGATCTTCAAAGTTTTATATTCCATTTGAATATATGCCTCAATTCTTGAATAATCACATGATTTACATCCAAATACATGTTTTGATTAAAACCCTAGATTTGAATATTGTGAACATGAAGGTTTTTTTTTTTTCAATCTCTTGCATGTTTTGCTTCGATTACTCTTCTACTTGAGAATTATGGAACTATGAATTTTGGTATACGTGATTTTTTGTAGAAAAAGTGTTGCTTTTATCTCTTGTATTGGTGATTGTGATGAACGTGGATTACACTTGAATGCGTATCCTAGAGTGTTAGAGGTTTTCCTACCTTGAGGGGTTTGGTGGTTTCCTAACACTCATAGGGGGATTGATTTCTTGTGAAAGTCAACCACTATTTGTCCAAGTAGGTTTGAAGTTGGGGCTAATATATTATTCCTATGAAAGGATACATCAATTTTGATATGCCAGTACACACCCTCCCTAAAGTGTTGTGGCCCTGAGGGGATTGATTTAAGATGGTTTGTGTTTGTGGGTGGACGAGATAAGTTCAATGTGTAGATTTATACTAGTCTACCTACATACATGAGATATAATGTTTTGAGATTTGATTTTGTGAATGATTCTATCATATTATGAATTTACTGTTTGAAACTATAAACTTGAGATCGTTATTAAATGTCACTGTTTTACTTCAAAAGTTATATATTTATTTTACAAACTAAGAATTAACTATTTTTCATGATTTCTAAACCTTGTTTGGGTTTGAGAAGGTTTTTCTACTAGGTTTTATTGCTCACCCTACCATAACATTTTTCAGATTGTAGTGTTGAGGAGGATCCAGAGTTAAATGAGCTGGTAGATTGGGATGCTGAGGGGGATCATGACGTCGATCTAGAAGTGGAAGTTTGAGAATGACTTTTAGTCTATGAAGTTTAGACTTGATGGTTTATTATGTTTTCTTTGGGGATTTATCTAATTAGATATTCGATTATGAATGACTTTATTTATTTAATGATATTTTGATATACTCTAATGGTCGGATATTTTATAGATAGTTAATGCCTTCTAGGGTGAACTTTGGGGTGTTACAAAAGCCAAGGGGGAAGTTAAATACATTGTGCAAAACAAAATTAAGAGATAAAGCTGAGTAATCCTATTTTATTCAAAGGGAAAGGAGTACAAAGCTAAAAAAAAAACTCTAGCTCTTCCCCTGTAGCTCCATCGCTAGGAAATGCAAATGGCTTAAGGCCCATCTCCTTTTTTGGTCATCTCAACCAGTTGTAACTTTAGCAAAGCATTCTCTCCAGCCAGCTTGTCCTTTGCAAGCTTAGAAAGAAGAAGCTCCCCCTTCTTCAAGGTTAGCTCACTCCCTAGAAGGACCTAAGAAGGGGAAGGGTTTTCTTCTTCAGTACCAATAGATGGGTTTGGCGAGGATGTTGATCCTTGAAGCCTCATTCTAGATGAAGAAGTGCCTATCTTCCTAACTTGTTTTCAATTGTCTGGGACTTCTAGTGTAACCTCTAAAGCAAGTACCTGGTCTTTAGTTTTCAAAGCAAATGTCCACACTTTTCTAGAATGATCACCAATAAAAATCACATAATATAATGCACCAAGCAAAGAATTTGCTTTCATAAAGCAGACATCAATATGAACTACATCCAGAACATTATTATTTCTAGAGGGAAGGGATTTGACAAATGCAACTCTATTTTGTTTTCCAACAAGACAATTAGTGCAAGGCTTTAGTGATGTACCTTTAATGTCAAGTAGGAGCCGCTCATTAGCAAGAATTTGAAGTCCCTTCTCAAATATGTGGCCGAGTCTCCTATGTCATAGCTTGTGTAGAAGGATTATGCTCAACTACGTTCACATCACCCTTGATTACATTTATCTTTATCTTGTAAAGAGTGTTGATCTTCTTTCCCTTGGCTAAGATATGAGAACCTTTGCTAATTGTCCATTTTTCATCACCTAGGTGATTTTGATAGCCTTCATCATCAATTTTTTTTATGGAAATCAAGTTGAAGCACATCTTTGGAACATGTCTGACATCCTTGAGAAGCAATTTATACCCAATACTAGTTTCAAGCAATACATCTCCAATGCCTGCAATCTTGCACTTTAAATCATTTCCCATCCTAACCTAACCAAAGTCACCACTAGAATAGGAAGAGAATAAATCTCTATGTGCGGTAATATGAAAAGAAGTTGATGCATAATTACCCAAGTAGACTCCTAGCTTGTGAGATTGGCATAGGCATCATCCTAAACAATAATCATACCAGCCTCAGATGCAATTGTTGCAGTATTATTTTTATCTTCACCTTTTTCTTGAGATTGTTCTTTTTACACTTTTTGTATTCTTTCTTATAATGCCCGAGCTTGCTACAATGGAAGCACTGTATTCCCTTTCTGGACTGCCCAGTTTTTAACGTGTACTTTCCTCTTGACTTTTCACAATTGCTATCACTGCAATTTTTATTTTTACTTCTCCCCCAATCTTCTGTAACAAGTGCTTCTAAATTAGAAGAAATGACCTACTCTTTTCATATGGCCTCTTCATTATACATACTGTCTTTCACCATACTGATAGTGATCACACCATTAAGAGCTAAGTTACTGAGCAACACAACTAGGGTTTCCCAACTATCTGATAAGGAACTCAACAAAAGTAATGTTTGCACCTCATCATCAAGCACAAACTTCATGGTGGAAAATTCATTCAATAGTTCTTAAAAATTATTGAGATGTTCTACAACACTATGACCAACCTTATACTTCAAGTTCACAAGCCTTAGGATCAAAACGGCTTTATTTGGTGCAGTCTTGCACTTATAGAGACTCTAGTTTTTGCCAAAGTCTATAAGCATCAGTTTCTTTGACTACATAATGAAAGACACTCTAATCAATCCAGTGTCTATTATGTCCGACAAATTTTTGGTTGATCTTCTACCAGTCCACCTTGATTCTAGCCAGCAATGGCTTGACTCCCTTTAATTCAATAGGCTCAAATAAAAATTTGAATTACAATATATCATCCATCTTAGTCTTCCAAACACAATAATTTTATGCCGTTCATTTAATCATGTACCTGAAACTCCTCCATTTAATTTGCACAAGAAAATCCACACAACTTTATCAAGCAACCTACACTCTGATACCACTTTGATAGGGTAAACTCACAAAAATAGCATAATTATTTTTCTACCCATCTTTATGCAAATTAAATAGGCAATGTACCAAAAAAATCAACCAATAACTAAAACAGATAATAAAATCAACCATGTTAGATCACATTTGTAATTGGTTAATTTCGTGGATTTCATTGTAAATCTCAATATTTTTCATGATCGTGATGTTATCAAGTTCAAGATCTGAAAGCGTCATTGAAGGGAGGAGATCAAGCGTCAAAGTAATATCATTTAACATCCATATGTACCTTCATGCTCAGGACAATATAATGACACCCTTAGTTATTTTTAACTTAAGTTGATTAGGATAAAAATGGAGTTGGAAGCAATCCGACTATGACTCCTTGGTGATTTCAAAAGAAAAGATTTTCTAAACTATTTATGAGTTTTAAAAATATAGATTCAATCATAATCGGATCCCTCTTTGTGCAACACTAGTTTTTTCTTAGTTTTATGCTTCATAAACTGGTAGGGACTAAGCTATGCACACTAGCCTTGGCTAGGTTGGTCTCTTGATAACTTAGGGAATTAGATGGAAAAAGGCCACAGAACTCAGTCTATGAGCTCGCTTGAGCAATCCTTCATGGTCGCTCGAGCGGTGCATGCCTTAGTCAGGATTGAAATGTGATTGCCATTCAAGTGATCCCTATGACCGCCCTCCCACTAATCGAGTAGTCATTCATGAATCTGAATTTTTCTATTTATTAAGACTACCCTTATTCTGGACCTATAAATAGGGGTTGATTTTTCCACAACTAGGTTAAGGCTCTCGTGCGATTTCTAAGAGAGAAAATCTTTTTCTACCTTGAGAGCTTCCACCTTAACCTAGATCCCTAAATCTAAAGGCCACAACTAGAGATCTACACAACCTCACAACTTGGATAAGAAGATTATGTTGGTGATAAACCCATTGGTGTGTGCATACCGGGGATCGTTAGTGTGCCTATGATTGCTCGAGGACAAGACGAATCATGGGCCGGTGAGGTCTGTGCGGTGAGGAGGTCCAAGTGAAGCAATACTAGACATCGCAGGAGGACCTTTAGTGGAGAGACAACATAAAAATGAGCATCTAACCAAGTATTGGTTGAGGTATAAGACTCGAGTACTTGCATACTGACTTAGAGAGTAGTTGATTAGGCTTTGGTAAACCGATATGATTTCCTGCAGTTTTTCCTGAGGAGGTTCCGAGTTAACAAATCAACTGTGTTCTTTATTATTTATTGTACACACTTGTGATTGTTGACACACATGCGCACTATATGTTTGATGTTTTGATTGATTGAATATATATCCATACTTAATTGTGCATTGGATTTAGAATTTGGAATCGCTGTGAGATTTATTACGAATGAATTAATTGAAGATTAATTAATCATTCGTCATCTGCAAAATGGGTTGTGGTGACTAAAAGGGTTCTCATTATCCATTGATCAATTCATTTGAGAAGAGGTAATTGTGATGATTTAAGTTTTTATTAGTAATCAATTAAGTGTTAAATTGAAAAACTTATTCACCCCTCTAGGTAAAGTATTTATTTCTCCACATGAATAATTGTGAGGGAAGATCCACATCGGATTCTCCCTCCCAGAACAATAATTGGTATCAGAGCGTGGTTACCCTAAGTACATAAATACGAGTAGGCATTTCTTATTTTTGCTTACTTACCTAGTTTGCTTTCTAGAGATCTATCATTACTACTTGTTAGTATTTAACAGATTCTCAAAAATAAGATGGGTCAATTGCACGGCCACCACTCTTCGATGGATCGAACTTCGCTTATTGAAAAGCTTGCATGAGAGCGTTTCTTAAATTCATTGATGAAAGAGTGTGGTTTACCATGCAAGAGGGTTGGAGCCCTCCCACCACCACCAATTAATTTGAATGTGGTGAAGTAGTGGTTGAAGTGAAATCCCCAATGACTTGGTCGAGGACTGAGATCGAATCGACAGGGTGGAACTCAAAAGACTTGAATGCGAT
Organism: Ilex paraguariensis; assembly: GCA_963454935.2. Lineage (NCBI taxonomy): Eukaryota > Viridiplantae > Streptophyta > Magnoliopsida > Aquifoliales > Aquifoliaceae > Ilex > Ilex paraguariensis. The sequence continues at coordinate 15,801 of CAUOFW020008747.1, read as the reverse complement.
ATTCAATGTCGTGACACCCAAGGAGTTCCGAAGGATCACAAATTGTGAGACTTCAAAGGAGGCATGGTCACGAGTCCTAAGAAGTAGGAGAGATGAGAGTATGGACCTAGGTGATCTTTTATGCATTTCATCGAACACCCTAAGGTCATACTTAGTAAGTATATTTTTCTTTGTTATTTTTTCATTTGTTTCTATATATGAAAATAAAAGAGTATTAGAAAGAAGAAAAACCAAAAACAAAAGATATTGAAAAATCCAAAAAAGAGTTTTGATGTCAAGTTTGACATTCATTTCTAGGATTTATGGTAATTGTTTTATTCGCTTTTTCTTGGTTTGATGTGTCTTCATACATATTTTTCTTGTATATGTTTATCTTGAAAAATTCAAAAATATTGAAAAATAAAAATATTTTCTTTTATTTTTTTTGTTTCATTATCATGGTAATTCACACTTTGGTTTGTATTGTAATAATTTCATTTTTAAATAAAAGTTGAAATATGCATTACTATGAGTCATATTAAGAGATAGGGAACTTAGTGACATAAATCTTATTGTATAATTATTAGCCAAAGTCTCTTTTACCCTAACGTGCTTGGATAGTGTTTACCGCATGCCATTCACCTTCACATTTAAAAGTTTGATTAATTTGAACTATTAATGATCTTAAATAAATCTAAGTGTTGGTGATAGGTGAGCATGTGGCTAAAGGTTAATGAAACCCTAATCCCTTAAAAGAAGCCAAAGGCCAATTGTGAGATAAGAGCCCAATGTGGCCAAATCTAAAAGGGTGAGGCATTAATAAATGGCTAAAAATAATTACACTTGAATTGTGAGAGTCCTTATGCTTAATGGTAAATTGCTCATTTCTAAAGTTAATAAAGCTCATGTTAACCATGATTAGAAGCATACATTAAAAGTATAGAATTCACAAGCTTGTCAATTGAAGCCATAAAGTAAAAAGGATAAAAGAAAGGAGGGCTTGTCAAAAAGAAGATTATTAGGACACCCACTAACCGGTCTTGTATTCATTTAGACAATGCATTAGGATTTCATGTTGGGCTTATTAATGATTCAAACTAAGCGGAATCCTTTATGTGTTGGAGTTTGGTTTCACACAAGTCACACCTAAATTCATCTAAGTTGAACAAAATTTGAACACGTGTGAGTGAAATTGAACTATGAGGAAAAATTGCTCTAGGATGCATAAAATTGAGTTCAATATCTTTGACTATGCCTTTAAACATTGTATTGAGATTATGAATTTAAGATAGAGCTTTTATAATCCTAACTTATGTAATCTTCATGATTTTGAACATTGAGCATTAATTGTTTAATTTGAAAAGTACATTGAAATTAAATTCAAATTCATCCATGCATTGCATTGAATTGCGTTTAGAGTGCATATACATCATACAAGCATGCTAGGACTCATTGGAGTCATGTGGAAGTGAGCTAAACAAACTGGACCAAGTCAAGACTTGCTCGAGCAACCTTATACCTTCCTCGAGCGGTCTACTTCAGAAGTCACTCCAGTGAGATTTAAAAGTGAGTTTTCAACAGAAAAGGCTCATTCTTTACACTTTCAAACATAGACCCACTCAATTTCAAGCCTAACCATTGCATTTCATTGAGATTAAACTTGATCTAGAGTGAGATTTTGTGCATTTCAACCTAGAATATGTGATTATATTCTTGATTTACACTATACTACTACTCATTTTGGGAAAAATGCTACCAAGAGCTAAGCAAAGGGCGAGGGTACAAGCTTTGAGAAGTAGAGCTCGTTTTCAGACTCCACAATACAAGAGCTGTATAAGAGACAATTTTATTCACCAACTATGCTAGTAGAGCGAGGACTTAATCACGTTGGGGTAAGTAACACCTATGTCCCTTCGATTTGTACTTGAGAGGGTAGACTGAGCTATTTGCGACTCATATGCCTACAAATGTGGATATGGTTAGAGATTTTTACACACACATTCATGACACTATGGGGGATAGTGAGCACTTCACGACATACATCCAATGCATCTTATTTGAGTTTTTCACTGATCTTATTACCACCACCCCAGGTTTTCCCAAGGTAGCACGAGATCACTTTATACCTAAGAGTGCTACACCACACTGTCATCAATTGCCTCAGTATTGCATGGAGTCCCCTATCCCGATGGATGAAACTGCCAGTTATGGTATCACAAGGACTTGATTAGGGAATATAGGTTTATAAATCTAATTGTCAACCACAACATTAACCCAAAGACTCATATTTCCACTTTTCCCACACCAGTAGCATATTTGTTACATGTTATTGGTACGAGTTTGGATAGATCTACCACGTGTGATGTTTTGAATCATTCAGAGGGCATTCGAAGAGGGTAGGATACTGATACTTTGCCAATTGGATCTCTAGTCACCCATATTTTTCTAGACAAAGGTGTTGGTGTTTTAGAGTCTAATCAGCTATTGACACCAAAGAAACCTCTAGGGAAGGAGTCTCTGAAACAGAGCGAGACACATGCTAGATATACTTTTGACCATATAGAGGTTAAGACAGAGGGTGACGAGATTGAGGCTAAGCTACATGGTCCTATTACTACTATAGAGCCTGGTACATCGAGTCATGCACCACCATCAAGGCAGGCACGAGGCCACACCTCACGTACCACACTCCCAATGACACCTCATGCAGTTGCATTGGATCAATGGACCACTGTTCACTTAGCACTAGGTACCTACAGAATAGCATAGATCAGCACAACCTTACTGCTCTCTACTTGTTCCTTAGAGTTGATTAAACTATAAATGAATTCTCAAGCATCAGAAGGGGTATCATTTTTGTAACTCGATTAACTACTGAGATTGTCTCCACAAGAAAAATGAATGGCTCAAGGGGCGATGATTAAAAGAAAAGAAAACCTTGAATTTTGAGAGTTGGTTGAGAAATTGATCACTTTAAGAAAATAAAAATTAAAAAAAGAACCGGTTGATCAATAGAGATCACTCCACTGTGAATGGGTATTTCGACTCAAACTCTATAACTCACTCGAGATTGTGGTCAAACGCACCCAAGTGGTAGATATTCATTTGATACTCAATTAATAAATACGAATGTGTATCCGAGACAATTGAATTGATTAACATAATTTACTACAATTTCAGTGATTATTAGAATTACTCGTGTCAAATCTTAGTTGTCGATGGGTAAGCAAGAAGATATACGATTCAATAGCATCTTCGAATTAACCCATTCAATTAACTCAAATAACTCGACAGTAGACAAGCCCTAGTTTTGAGTCAAAACTCTCAATTCACAAATGAAACTACTTCATCTGATCAAACCGGCAAATGATTACTCACTCATGACTGAATTGAAATTGAAAGCAGTTAAATAAAGCATCATTGTAAATTAAAGCAAAATAGACAAGAATTAAAATTGCAATGAAATCACAATGAATGTAAATCATTTGTAGAAAAAAAAACCTTAAGTAATTGCTTTGCAGGAAATTAAAACTTGAATAACAAAAGATTGTAAAGTAAAACAATGGAGAAAGCTTGAAAGAGAAGAAGAAAATCTAAAAACCCTAGAAAAGAGAAAAGAAGAAATGGTGAATTAAACGATGGAATTGGAGCTCTCCTCTCTCTTGCTAGACTTGGGTATTTGTAGGAGGTCTTTTGCTAAAAATCCTCTTTTATATCCACTAATCATGGCCCTTGAAATATTAAGTAGATTGTCTTCCTTAGGAGTCTCAATTACCAAATTTACAGGAACCTATCGGTAGAAAATAGAAAATGACCTACTGGCAGGACTATTCATTGTAATCTTCCTAATGGTTGTCTTGCTCTGCTATTGGTAGAACCCTTCTCTGTCTTCAACCTATCGGTAGAAAGTACTAACCTACCGGTAGAACAACTTTCTGTTTTGAACCAGCCTTTAGGGTTGAACTCCTATGGGTAGAACTAATTTCTGGCCTTCATTACGTACCAGTAGAATTGGTCTTCTTCTCAACTGTACTTGTTGTGGCATTGGCTTTACTCCTGGAACTCTTGGCTTATCCTCCAAGTCCTTCATAGCACTTAAACAATGCAATTCCATATTCTTACACAAATTCAACTACAAACACACAAATTTACTATAAAATACAAATCTCAACTAAAACAAAGGAATTAAGTGATTAGCATGACTAAGATGAATGGCTATGAGACTTATAATATGCAATATTATGCTCTTGTCACTCTTCGTATGGATTATCTTGATGAGGGCATAATGAGCCTATGGATAGAACAGCGGGAGGTTAGGAGGGATGTTCAACATCTCAGGCACATGATGCATAATTCTAATTTTATCACAGATAATGAGCCCGAGATACGTGGTGGAGGTGGTGGAGATATAGCCATTTGAGTTGTTGTGTTTATGGAGACTTAATATAGGTCATATGTGAGCTTGAGAGTATTTTTTATTTTCATTCATGGCCAACACTAAGTACTTTTTACTTTTTCATTGTTAACTTTTACATTTTATTGTTTTTATTTTTTTAGTTAATTTTTTGTTTGTTGGGACATACTCTTAGTCTTAATCTTGATTGGTTTATCATATTTGACTTTGAGTTATATGTCTTGTTTATCTATTGCTTGTTCTACTTGCATGATTTGGCTAGTTGATGTGCATTTATACCTTTTTGTTATAATATGATTCTATGTCATGATTGTTATAGATCGTCATTGAATTGACATTTATAACAAATAAGATAAAAATATGTAGGGTAACTTGATTTTGTACCATGATTGTTGCATGTTGTCATTGGGTTGACATTTGTGACAAAAAATGGCAGAATTGTTTAGGTACATATAGGAGAAATTGAGGAGATTTACTCTTCAATAGGATAGATAGGTTGCATGCAAACATAAAAAGGGGAAGTTTGTTCAAATTCTCAGGAGGAGTAAATTTACAAACTTGGCATGAAATTATCTAGCTTACTTTGTTTATTTTTCACTTGTTATTTTACTTGTGAACACCAACTAAGCGGAAGAACTTGATATGTTTCATATTGATAGATCACTAAGTTATCAAGCATATTGGGCAAGTTAGTTTCTAACATGTTACATATTTTCCCTTTGCTTATCTTGGTGTTTTTCAAACCTGTGATTATATTATGTATTTCTCTAACATATGACGATTTTCAAGAGGTTATGGTTTCAGTGATGATGTGTAGGACTACGATCTTCAAGCTTCATCCAAAGAAGTAGATTCTTGTACTATATAGATATTTAGGACATGTACATGAATGTTGAGATTATATTTACAATTCTTTTTGTTCAATGATTTGGGGTGGTAATATTAATTTCTAACTTACGTATTTTATCACAAAATTGCCAAAGGGGGAGATTGTTAAATAACATTTATAATTGACTAATTTTGTGGAGTCCCCTGTAAATTTCAACATTTTTCATGGTCATGATACTATTAAGTTCAAGGTTCGAAAGCATCATTAAAGGAAGGAAATCAAGAGTCAAAGCAATATCATTTAGCATCCGTATTTATGCTTAGGACAAGGTAATGACCTAGACACCTAAGATGAACCCTTAGTTATTTTTAACATAGGTTGATTAAGATGAAAATGAAATTAGAAGAAATTCGACAATGACTCCTAGGTGATTTTAAAGAAAATATTTTTAAACCATTAATGAGTTTTGAAAACATAGATTGAGTCATAACCGGACCCCTCTTTGAGCAATACCTTTTAATGCTCAAGAGGACTAATTTTTGCTTTGTTTTGTGTTTCATAAATCGCTTGGTTAGGTCGGTCTCTTGATGACATAGGAAATTAAATGGAAAAATGTCATGAAAGGCAACAGAGAGTTTGATGGTCACTCGAGAAGTGCATGCCTTAGTCAGGATTAAAACGTGATTTTCATTCCAGTGATAACCGCCCTCCCACCGATCAAGCGGTCATTTGTAAATCTAAGTTTTTTTATTTACTAAGACTATTCTTATTTTGGACCTATAAATAGGGATAGTCTTTCCCACAGCTAGGTTAAGCCTTTTGTAATATTTCTAAGAGAGAAAATTATTTATCTACATTGAAAGCTTTCATTACAACATAGATCCCTAAATCTAAAGGGTACCACTAGAAATTCTACCCAACCTCACAACTTAGAGAATAAGATTTTTTTGGTGATAAAACCATTGGTGTGTGCATACCAGAGATCGTTGGCGTGCCCATGATTGCTGGAAGCCTAGATAAACCATGTGGCGGGGAGGACTAAGTCAAGCTACAGTAGACGTCGAATGAGGGTGTTTGGCAGAGAAGCAACAAAGAAAGGAGTCTCTAACCATGGTATTGGTTGAGGTATAAGACTTGAGTACTTATATTTTGACTTAGAGAGTAGTGGTTTAGGCTTTGGTGAATCGAGATAGGTCCCCGCAGTTTTTCCTATGGAGCGTTTCCACGTTAACAAATCACTTGTATGCTTTATTATTTATTTTACACACTTGTGATTGTTAGCATACATGCGCACTGAGTGTTTGATGGTTTGATTGATTGAATATCTATTCATACATAGTTGTGTGTTGGGTTTAGAATTTTAGGATTGCCATGAGATCGATTATAAATGAATTAATTTAATCAATAGTCATGTGCAAATGGGTTGTGGTGGGGGTCTCACTATTCATTATCAATTTGTGTGAGAAGAGATAATTGTGGTGATTTAAGTTTTTATTAGTAATCAATTAAGCGTTAAATTGAAAAACCTATCCACATCGGATTCCCATTCTCAGAACAATAAACCACAAGCAAGACATAAAATTTACGTGGTGCCCTTAAACTCATGATACATCCACAAACTCCAATCTCAACCTTCCACTACATTCCAATAGATTTACAACAATCCTCCCCAGAATAATATTTAGAGGTTATCAAAGTATCAATAATTCATCACTCAAAGATGTATATCAACAAAAGTAACAAGAACAAATCTCACCCAATAGGTCTTGCAAAATATCAAATTTGAGAAAGTTTTTGACAAAATAAATTGATCACTACTTAGTCTTCGTTGTTGTGAACAAACATATCAAAATTTCATCAAAACCGAACATCGACTGCCTGTCCGAATTTTGGTTCAAAATAATACCACGGGAAGAGCAATTGTTTTTTGTGTCCTCTGGATTTCTATAACAAGGCTACTGTTTTTGCGCCTTGACCAAGTGAGTTTTCATCCAAGCATACCTAATTGAATATTATTAGGATTCTCATGTGGTCCCCAAGTGGATTACGCCTCCAATAGCCCTCCTTTTTTACTTTATATTTCTGTCTTTTTGCTTAACTAACAAGGAATAAAAGAGAATGAGTTTGATTTATGGGTTAGGCTGCCCACATGGACTAGAACACCAAGCACAAGCAATTCCATTCCACTTGAGGGTTTGGTAAGGAAGGAAGTATATTTTCTCCCTTATCAATTACCTTCACTCAGAATGATTTTGACTTTACATTCAACAGGATAGGGTATGATATTTTTCCCCAAACGAGAGTCTTAATCAATGTGTGGGCCATTGGAGGAGATCCAAAGACTTGAAAGAACCCTAATGAATTTTACCCTGAGAGGTTTGAGAACAGTGACATTGATTTTAGAGGCCAAATTTGTCCTGCAATAAGCACATCTATTACAACCATTAGGGGTGGTGTCCGACTCCAACGGAGTCAAAAATCATGATTTTGAACTCCGACTCTGACTTCAATTAGAATGAATTTTGCTCTCTGACTCTTACTCCAAATTACATTGCCTCTACCTCCGCCAATCGAAGTCGAATATATATGATTGAGCAAATGCATATAATATGTGTGTGTGTGTGTGTCTATATATATATATATATATATATATATATATATATATATATGAAATATAATATTCTAGCATTTAAAAAATTGATTCCACTATACCAAATTTTAATTTTTTTGCTTATATCATTTCAGATTAATTTCCACCTATTATTTTTTAAAAATAACGTCAAAATTTTCTCAAAATGCATAATTTGATAAAAAAAATTTAACTTATGTATACTAGTTATTGTTTGTGCTTGAAGGCACAGAGTAATAAAAAATGATAAATAATAAATATATTTGTATTCATATTCAAAATCAAATCACAAACATAGAGAAGAAATAAATGAATTAAACATCGGTTTGTACTAAGGGAGAGAGGTGGTGGGTGGCAGTGGTGGTGATAGGAGACGGAGATGATTGTGGTGGGTGGCAATGACCGTGGTGGCGACGATGGTGGTGATGGCGGTGGCAACGATGGTGGTGATGGTGGTGGTGATGGGGTGGTGGCGGCAGTGAAGATGGTAGTGGTGGTAGCGATGGTAGTGGTGGCAATGGTGGGGCTGACAGTGGTGGAGGCGACGTTGGTGGCGGTGATGGGGGTGGTGGGTGGCAGTGGCAGTGGAGTTGGCGATGGGGGTAACGACGGAGGTGGTGGTGGCAGCGGGGGTGATGGTGGTGGCTGCGGCGACGGTGGTGGCGGCGGTGGCAGTGGCGATGACAGCGACGGTGGTGGTGGTGGTGGCAGCGAAGACAATGGTGGTGGAGGTGGTGGCAGCGACGGCGATGGTGGTGGTAATAGTGGCAGTAGTGGCGGTGGTGGTGGTAGCTGCGATGGAGGTGGTGGTGGTGGTGATAGAGGTGGTGGTGAAGCAGTTTCAAACACTATTTTGTTTGAAGTATTTATAAGAAATAATTTTTGAAAGTATTTTTAAAAAGTCACTCCAAACACACCCTTAGGGGCCTATATTTTTTATTAAATTTAGGGTGTTAATTTATCCGTTAGATTAATTTTAAAATAAAATTTAAAACAATCTCAACCGCGAATAACAAAAGTCATTTTGTTTATTTTTTGAGATTTAAATTGTAAGCTACTTTTATTATATATATATACTAGTTATTATTTGTGCCTGAAGGCACAAAGTAATAAAAAATAATAAAAAATAAGCATATTTGTATTTATATCCAAAATTAAATCATAAATATAGAAAAGAGATAAAATAATTTAAGCATCAGTTTATAATGAGGGTAAGAGGTAGTGGGTGACAATAGTGGAGGTAGAAGATGATGATGGTTGTTGTACGTTACAATAACCGTGGTAGCAGTGGTGATAGCGAGGGCCACAGTGATGATGGTGATGGCGGCGGTGGTGAGGGCGTGGTGGTGGCGGCGATGGTGGTAGGGGTGGTGGTGGTAGAGGTAATGGTGGGACGGTTTCAAACACTATTTTTTAAAAAAAAAATATTTATGAAAAATAATTTGTAGAAGTATTTTTAAAAATTTACTTCAAACACACCCTTAAAGTCTTATTTTACTATTAAATTTAGGATGTTAATATTAACCGTTAGATTAACTTTAAAGTAAAATTTAAAACGACCTCAATCGCGAATAGCAAAAATCATTTTGTTTATCTTTTGAGATTTGAATTATAAGTTACTTTATTGTATAGATATATACTAATTATTGTTTGTGCCTGAAGACATAGAGTAATAAAAAATGATAAACAATAAATATATTTGTATTTATATCAAAAATTAAATCACAAATATAGAAAAGAAATAAAAGAATTTAATCATCGATTTGTAATGGGGGTGAGAGGTAGTGGACGACAATAGTGGTGATAAAAGATGATGATGGTTGTGGTAGGTGACAATAACCATGGTAACAGTGGTGACGGCGAGGGCTGCGGTGATGATGGTGATGGCGACGACAGCGGTAGTGGTGGTGGTAAGGGCGGCGGTGGCGGTAGTGGTGGTGGCGGCGATGGTGGTGGGGGTGGTGGTGGTAGAGATAGTGATGAGATAGTTTTAAATACTATTTTTTAAAAAAAAATATTTATAAAAAATAATTTGTAAATGTACTTTTATAAATTTACTTCAAAGACACCCTTAGGGTCTTATTTTGCTATTAAATTTAGGGTGTTAATATTAACCGTTAGATTAACTTTAAAGTAAAATTTAAAGCGATCTTAACCGCTAATAGTAAAAATTATTTTGTTTATCTTTTGAGATTTGAATTATAATTTATTTTATTATATAGATATATATATATATAGAGAGAGAAAAAAAAAAAAAGAGTTAATGATAATCTCAGATCTGAGATTTGTGATTCAATTTTAAGGGCGTTGTTGGTGAGATCTACACCTCCATCGTTGAGATCTTAGATATGAGATCTCGCCTTCGTTGCAACAAGGAGGATGGTTGCCTTCGTTGCAAAGAAAAGGATCCATCTCCATCGTTGAGATCTCAACTGGATCCGGTGTCACCTTCATTATTTTGGTCTTCTTTGAGAGAAAGAGAGAGGGAGAGATGCTGATCTGTGGAGGCATAGGGAAGAGTGGAAGACGTTAGAAATAGGGTTAGGGGGTGGGGTTTCTGTTTCATATTGTTATGTTTTAACATTTAATATTTATATGTGGAGTAGCACGATCAGGGAGATTCTGCATTTTAATTTCTAATGGGTACTTTTTATGTAAACTGTTATATCATGATATAACTGTTACTAGGCAAAAAAACTCAAAATTAATTATCAAAACCCATCAAATTTATTTCTTCACTAAATAAGAAATATCTATAACACATTTATTGTGATCTAGTCCTATTAGGAAAGTCTTAAAAATTAATAATAATAAAAATTTTGCCTCCTCTTAAATATTAATGGATCGACCCAATAATCGGATGATTTTATTTTTATCCATCTAATTTACTATACCCAATTGGGTTAAAAAAATTATGGCTATATCCTATTAAGGCGGAAGGCGCAAAAGTTCGTAGGAGACTAGTAGTGCAGTGGTTGTGTTATCTTGTCGTCTATCCATTACCTAAGGCAATTTCTTATATCATGATTTAACCCTCGCTACACGCATGCCCAGCAAGACTCTTTTGAATAGTTTAATCAATTGGTCAATTGATTATTTAGTTGGTTAAATAATTGGGTGTTAAAAGGCTTTGGTGATGTGGTTTCTAGCCTATTTGGTAATTTGATCAAAAAATGAGAAATATCTATAACCCGTTATGTTTATTTTTAATTTTTTTAACCTAAACAGGTATAATAAATTAGATGGATAAATATAAAATCATTCGGGTGATTAGATCGATCCGTTAATATTTAAGAGGACTCATAATTTTTTTTTATTAACCTTTAAGACTTTCCTAATAGGATTAGATCATAATAAATATGTCATAAATATTTCCTATTTAGTGAACAACTAAATTTAGTAGGCCTTCATAATTAATTTTGGGCATCTTTGCCTAATGATCTAACGGTCTACATAAAAATTACCCACTAAAAACTATGGTACAGAGTTTTCATGATCGCGTTACTCTTTATATGTATATATAATAATATAATTTATAATTTAATAGGGGCAAAATCAGATATTTTTTTTTCTATTTTTATCTTTTAATATTTTATATATTTATATGTAATAATATAATTTATAAAAAATTATTTATTAATTAAAGTCAGAGTCGGAGTCGAAATTTCCTCCGACCTCCGACTCCGACTCCGACGGAGATGAATTTTCGAATTCTTACATACCCCTAGCAACCATGGAGTTCAAATTCGCCAAGCTTTTGTATTGTTTTGATTGGGAAGTGCCTAGTAGGACGAAGAGGGGAGATATTAGCATAGAAGAGGAGGAATATGGCATTACCATCCACAAGAAAACATCCCTTTGTCTAGTACCCATCAAGTATAATTGGGACCAGCAAGGATTCATCTCTAATTCTGCTTGCTGAAATATAACATCGTCTCTATGTATGCATTGTACGAGGGACGAACCTGTATTGTCAAGTCATGTGTGTTGTATTTTTAAAACGTTTAAATCATATCATATCAATTTCTTTTCCATACATACCCGGCTTCTTTTTAATTGTGTAGAGCTACATTAGTGTTGAGCTTGAGTTAGATATAAGCGTTTTTAACTGTTTTTATTGTCTGATTTATTTAATATATTTGACGGATCCACCTGTTTACATACAAATCCGCTATAATGAACTTAAATTTGTTGCTCCGTATTGATTCTGTCAATTCAGGGGTCGTATCTAATGGTGTCGATGTTTTGAGTGGTCATGAAGCATAACCATGGAGTATAGTGTTCATAGGTGGGCCTTGGGTAGATATCAGCATGAAGGAGAAATGTGTCATTACCATTGTGCGTGCAAGATCCTACACAATATAAAAAACGAGAACAGATCTCTCCCTTGGTGAACTTCGAGTGAGCCAGTTGAGTGACCAATCACGCTGCTTGGAACAGCCTGCAAGGTCCGGTGGTAACCTGGAACGGCAACGGGAGACCCTGGGGGAGCGGAAGAACGATCCAGTAAGGCTGAAAGAGGATCCTAGAACAAAGAAAAACAAGTTAGAAGGGCGCCGGAGTGTTTTTCGGCGTATCTCCTCCGACAATCTAGTCAGTCTTTGGGAGAGAGAGAGAGAAAGGAAGGAGATAACACTGAGTATGTATTGTAGTAAAGAGTTTTTTTTGTTGCATACCCGTCTTGCCTTTTGCAAGGAGTATTTATACCTCAAAAGCTCATGATTGCTGTCAGTGTAGTCAGTAGGTGATCATTAGGTGCAGGCAGTGTGCGCACTGATTCTGATGAGGAATGTCTTCTCTTCTTAACTGCTCGGGGTCCCGAGCAATCAATGCTATGTCATCGGGATGCCGACGGTACAATGTCCTCCTCTCGGGGAGGATGCAATAAATGCTCTGTAATAGGGGCATTTATTGTCTTTCATTTCCGAGCCTTACCGCATTGAATGCGGTCTCATCAAGGGAATGGTGCAATTAATAGTTTGCTTTCCCAAGTCGCGTGTCAGCAACGGCATGCGGTTTCTCTGTCTTCGATGTGATATCATACGCCACGCGTCCATCCCTTATTGGTTGTGACCCTTGCATTCCAGTACGTTCTGACACTAATTGTGTAAGACGAGGTCATGATGAATAGCCTAGACTAGCCTAGGCTAATGACCTGTACGTCAATAGCTTATCCTAGAGTAGAGGAAGCGTCCAGGACGGGGTACCTCTCGGCACCGAGGAAAGGCTCATCTCGGGAACCGAGAGAGGTATGCCGACCGAGGTACCATATCAGACCGAGGCCACGTGTTGGTTGTAAAACATACTGAATGCATGATCCTATATGACGAGTACCTCGGGGGAGAGGACCTTTGCGCGCCGATGGTGCTTGATCTTATCAACAGTATTTTGGTAATACCGAGGACACGTGTCTTCATCATGGAGTATTTCAGAAAAGTCTCATCAACTGCCCCCCAGCCTTCGATCTTCTGACACCGAGGGCACGCGTCGTAAGGAGACGAATGATTTCTCAACAACCACAACTGCTTCATCATTACCTCGAGCCGTTTTCCCCGGCTTGGGATGTCGTGAGCATTAAATGCGCTATTTCGTTTTTCGCGCCCAATGATGAAAACTGCCCCTATATAAATGGGGCTCCTCTTGTATTTTCTTGTTTCGCCATTCTGAACTTTCCTCAACAGAGCCTCTTCTTGAATCTCCACCGGAGATCTCTTTCCTCTTCCATCGTCGACTGCCCATTCTTCTTTAAGGTCTTAAGGCCAGCAGATCCATCGTTGCTTCTGAACTTCCTGGAAGGAGTCGCTTTAAGGTTTTCCAGAAAAACTCCGTTTGACATTCGGGTGAGTTCTAGTATCTTCCTTCTTTTCTTCCTCCTATCCCTTTTTGTTTTCCGATGACTGGAGGTGTTTCTGGTTGATACATAGCGACTAATCCTCGGGAAACTTCCTCAGGGATTTTTAAGAAAAAACACCCTCTACTTTCACTTTCTTAGAGATGCCTCGTCGTCGCCCTGCTCCCAAGAATTCTCAGGCTGGTTCTTCGGGGTCGGGGAAGTATAAAGTAAAGGGTAGTGAGCAGATCAATAGGTTTAAGGTCAAATACGGCATTCCCCCGTGCGTAGATATAGAGGATTTTGACCCGGTGGTGTACTCTCCTACCCTCGGGGCCGAGGATGTCATGCCCTTTTATACCAAGGTCATAATAGAGGGGGGAATTAGGTTTCCTTTACCCCCTTTACTTCTTTAGTTCCTCTCTCACTTCCGCCTCTTCCCCGGGCAATGTTGCTTTAATGTCTTCCGAATAATTATGGGGGTCTTAGAGCTCAATAGGCGTCTCGGGGTAAATATTGGGCTCAACGATCTCCTTTTTTGTTATTCCCTCCTGAGAGTCATGCCTCACCAACACTTCTACCTCAAAGCCAGGGACCCCTCCATGTACCTTGTAACTCATCTTCCCGACTCGGACAAGGGGTACAAGGATGATATTCTTATCTTCAAGGGATCTTAGCAGAGAGGTGTTGGTCCCGAGTATAACGACTTGTTATGCCCTCTGGAATGGAGAACGACAAGTACGTCGGTTCCTTCGGGTTTATTACTTCTTTCTCCAGATTTTCCATGTTCATGACTACTTTTTTGATTGTGCAGATATTCCTGCTCGGAAAACAGCTCCTCCCCCTCGGTCGCTGGTGAACTTTTCCGATCTAATCACGGTTTGGAGATTTACTAGTGACGACGGGTTCGGCCGGGCTGCCCACATCCTGCTGAATTATACCCCCGGGTATAAGAAATTTTCACAGCTTCCTCAGCCTTTTGAGCCTTCGCAGTGGTCTGAACTCTTCGATCAGGCGGCCAGGCAAGAGGTCGAGGAAAACTTGGAGGAAGACCCTGATCGGGCTTCGGAGGCAGAGGTCGAGGGAGTTGTTGAAGAGCTCGGGGTCAAAGAGGACGTTGTTCCTTCGGACGCCGAGGTGGGGACTTCGGGAGGAGACTTGTGGCCAGACTTCCAAGTTTTGCAATCTCTGGACACCGAGGACGCCCTCGAGGTCGCGATGTCCAGCACGCCTCGCATTGACTTGGGGTTCCTGAGGCAGAGGCAAGCCCTTGCTGCCGGGAGGGGTCGAGGATCGACCGACGGCGCTTCATCTGCGGGGACCAGTTTCACCCCATCCTCAAGAATTCTCAGTCGGGGCCAAGTGCGTGACCGGGATCCTCAGGTAGAGGAGGAGAGAAGGGTCAAGCATCGGCACGATGGCCTCGGCAAAGGATCCAGGGCACCTTCCACTCAGCAGCAAAGCGGGAGAGGCCGTGGGTTACCCCTGCTCCTCCGCAACAGCAGCAACAGCAACAACAACGACAACAGCAACAACAGCAGCAGCAGACTCCCCCTTCCCTTCCGCCAACAGTGGAGGCCGCGGAGTGGAATCCCCGAGCCACTGATCACATGAACCGAGTGATCAGGGTCGATGATTCCATTTTGCTGGATCCTCATGTCGTCAATGCAGTGAGTGAGACACTGCATTTCGAGGCTGACATGGCGGCTCACAGGGGGCGTTCAACGAACGTGTTGTTCCGCTCCATCATCCAGAATTCCCTGGTGGTAAGTTCATTTTTGCTTTGGTTTCTTCTCTCTTGCTTTCCATTTTTGTGACACCTTTTTCCCTCCTTTGCAGGCTACACAGCAGATATCCATAATAGCTGCCCGAGAGCAGAAGGAGGAGGCGGAGGGGGCTCTCGCCCGAGCAATGGAGGATGCAGCTGCTAGGGATTCTACCTTGGCGGGGCAGGCTGCTCAAATTGAACAACTCCTCAAGGATGCCGAGTCGGCTAAGGTTGGCGCTGAAAAGCTAAGTGCTGCCCTTGCCGATGCTGAGGGGAGGATTACCGAGCAGACGCGGCGTCTTTCTTCCGCGGAGGAGAGGGCGGTTGGCTCAGAGGAAAGCTGTCTGGCTCT
>CAUOFW020008746.1:0-15978 GCA_963454935.2 Ilex paraguariensis | reverse complement strand
CTTAATCCTCTCGTTCCTCAACCTTTACCAAAGGTCCAATGACGACATAGAAGCCCAATTCGATTTTTGGGGGTATAGTTGAGTGCACGTGCTTTAATTGCTATGAGATATGTCATTTTCATTATTTTATGTTGGTTTACATTCATTTCGTGGGATTAAGCCAACGTCGTACCAATTGGTAGATTCGTTCCGCTCTTTTGAAAAATGTGAGTGGAATTTGTCTGGATTACATAAATCTGGTCCTCACGTGTAATTACGAGTGGGGCGGTCAGGACAGCCATAGAATTCTATTTCTGGGTCATAGAATTCAATTTTTAGTTTCGCCAAAGGCCTAAATTTGGATCCGTAATTGGAAAATGAACCTTATTTTGGGAATCTCTTCAGTTGCACGATCGTATCACAGGAACACGGGTTTGGGGTTCGAACATCATTGTGAATACTCTAGCGTAGCCTTTGTGTCGTTGGTAGAGTTATGTGTGAACTAAATTGCGTGGATATGTTATGTCCTTGCTTTCAGGTTGATTAGGTGAAAATAATTTAAATTTCAGACAGATAAGTTGATGTTAGTCGGCGTGTTGTCTAGAAACTATCACGGGACAACGCACAGCCGCTAGAAGTAACCTAGGGGTTTGACGGCGTAGTGCATAAGCTAGGGGTTTGACATTCCACTAGACAGCACCGTTTGGTGGAATCTCACGAATTACTCTCCTAGCTAGTGTTCTCTTTTTCTCCATGACTTCTAAGATTGTGCGAGAGATGACAAGGACAAAGGCAGTGCAAGGGACGACACCACAAACCAAAGTCCTGTGATGGTAGCACGAGTGGTATGGGCATTCATGTTGCATGAAAAGAAGTATTAAGTGTGTTCTTGAATACTAAATTCGTGTAAGGTCCAACTTCTTTTTAAACCTTAATCCTCTCGTTCCTCAAGCCTTTACCAAAGGTCCAATGACGACATAGAATGCCCAATTCGATTTTTGGGGGTATAGTTGAGTGCACGTGCTTTAATTGCTATGAGATATGTCATTTTCATTATTTTTATGTTGGTTTACATTCATTTCGTGGGATTAAGCCAACGTCGTTCCAATTGGTAGATTCGTTCCGCTCTTTTGAAAAATGTGAGTGGAATTTGTCTGGATTACATAAATCTGGTCCTCACGTGTAATTACGAGTGGGGCGGTCAGGACAGCCATAGAATTCTATTTCTGGGTCATAGAATTCAATTTTTTAGTTTCGCCAAAGACCTAAATTTGGATCCGTAATTGGAAAATGAACCTTGTTTTGGGAATCTCTTCAGTTGCACGATCGTATCACAGGAACACGGGTTTGGGGTTCGAACATCATTGTGAATACTCTAGCGTAGCCTTTGTGTCGTTGGTAGAGTTATGTGTGAACTAAATTGCGTGGATATGTTATGTCCTTGCTTTCAGGTTGATTAGGTGAAAATAATTTAAATTTCAGATAGATAAGTTGATGTTAGTCGGCGTCTTGTCTAGAAACTATCACGGGACAACGCACAGCCGCTAGAAGTAACCTAGGGGTTTGACGGCGTAGTGCATAAGCTAGGGGTTTGACATTCGACTAGACAGCACCGTTTGGTGGAATCTCACGAATTACTCTCCTAGCTAGTGTTCTCTTTTTCTCCATGACTTCTATGATTGTGCCAGAGATGACAAGGACAAAGGGAGTGCAAGGGACGACACCTCAAACCAAAGTCCTGTGAAGGTAGCACGAGTGGTATGGGCATTCATGTTGCATGAAAAGAAGTATTAAGTGTATTGTTGAATACTAAATTCGTGTAAGGTCCAACTTCTTTGAAACCTTAATCCTCTCGTTCCTCAAGCCTTTACCAAAGGTCCAATGACGACATAGAATGCCCAATTCGATTTTTGGGGGTATTGTTGAGTGCACGTGCTTTAATTGCTATGAGATATGTCAATTTCATTATTTTTATGTTGGTTTACATTCATTTCGTGGGATTAAGCCAACGTCGTTCCAATTGGTAGATTCGTTCCGCTCTTTTGAAAAATGTGAGTGGAATTTGTCTGGATTACATAAATCTGGTCCTCACGTGTAATTACGAGTGGGGCGGTCATGACAGCCATAGAATTCTATTTCTGGGTCATAGAATTCAATTTTTTAGTTTCGCCAAAGACCTAAATTTGGATCCGTAATTGGAAAATGAACCTTGTTTTGGGAATCTCTTCAGTTGCACGATCGTATCACAGGAACACGGGTTTGGGGTTCGAACATCATTGTGAATACTCTAGCGTAGCCTTTGTGTCGTTGGTAGAGTTATGTGTGAACTAAATTGCGTGGATATGTTATGTCCTTGCTTTCAGGTTGATTAGGTGAAAATAATTTAAATTTCAGATAGATAAGTTGATGTTAGTCGGCGTCTTGTCTAGAAACTATCACGGGACAACGCACAGCCGCTAGAAGTAACCTAGGGGTTTGACGGCGTAGTGCATAAGCTAGGGGTTTGACATTCGACTAGACAGCACCGTTTGGTGGAATCTCACGAATTACTCTCCTAGCTAGTGTTCTCTTTTTCTCCATGACTTCTATGATTGTGCGAGAGATGACAAGGACAAAGGGAGTGCAAGGGACGACACCACAAACCAAAGTCCTGTGATGGTAGCACGAGTGGTATGGGCATTCATGTTGCATGAAAAGAAGTATTAAGTGTGTTCTTGAATACTAAATTCGTGTAAGGTCCAACTTCTTTGAAACCTTAATCCTCTCGTTCCTCAAGCCTTTACCAAAGGTCCAATGACGACATAGAATGCCCAATTCGATTTTTGGGGGTATAGTTGAGTGCACGTGCTTTAATTGCTATGAGATATGTCAATTTCATTATTTTTATGTTGGTTTACATTCATTTCGTGGGATTAAGCCAACGTCGTTCCAATTGGTAGATTCGTTCCGTTCTTTTGAAAAATGTGAGTGGAATTTGTCTGGATTACATAAATCTGGTCCTCACGTGTAATTACGAGTGGGGCGGTCATGACAGCCATAGAATTCTATTTCTGGGTCATAGAATTCAATTTTTTAGTTTCGCCAAAGACCTAAATTTGGATCCGTAATTGGAAAATGAACCTTGTTTTGGGAATCTCTTCAGTTGCACGATCGTATCACAGGAACACGGGTTTGGGGTTCGAACATCATTGTGAATACTCTAGCGTAGCCTTTGTGTCGTTGGTAGAGTTATGTGTGAACTAAATTGCGTGGATATGTTATGTCCTTGCTTTCAGGTTGATTAGGTGAAAATAATTTAAATTTCAGATAGATAAGTTGATGTTAGTCGGCGTCTTGTCTAGAAACTATCACGGGACAACGCACAGCCGCTAGAAGTAACCTAGGGGTTTGACGGCGTAGTGCATAAGCTAGGGGTTTGACATTCGACTAGACAGCACCGTTTGGTGGAATCTCACGAATTACTCTCCTAGCTAGTGTTCTCTTTTTCTCCATGACTTCTATGATTGTGCGAGAGATGACAAGGACAAAGGGAGTGCAAGGGACGACACCACAAACCAAAGTCCTGTGATGGTAGCACGAGTGGTATGGGCATTCATGTTGCATGAAAAGAAGTATTAAGTGTGTTCTTGAATACTAAATTCGTGTAAGGTCCAACTTCTTTTGAAACCTTAATCCTCTCGTTCCTCAAGCCTTTACCAAAGGTCCAATGACGACATAGAATGCCCAATTCGATTTTTGGGGGTATAGTTGAGTGCACGTGCTTTAATTGCTATGAGATATGTCAATTTCATTATTTTTATGTTGGTTTACATTCATTTCGTGGGATTAAGCCAACGTCGTTCCAATTGGTAGATTCGTTCCGCTCTTTTGAAAAATGTGAGTGGAATTTGTCTGGATTACATAAATCTGGTCCTCACGTGTAATTACGAGTGGGGCGGTCAGGACAGCCATAGAATTCTATTTCTGGGTCATAGAATTCAATTTTTTAGTTTCGCCAAAGACCTAAATTTGGATCCGTAATTGGAAAATGAACCTTGTTTTGGGAATCTCTTCAGTTGCACGATCGTATCACAGGAACACGGGTTTGGGGTTCGAACATCATTGTGAATACTCTAGCGTAGCCTTTGTGTCGTTGGTAGAGTTATGTGTGAACTAAATTGCGTGGATATGTTATGTCCTTGCTTTCAGGTTGATTAGGTGAAAATAATTTAAATTTCAGATAGATAAGTTGATGTTAGTCGGCGTCTTGTCTAGAAACTATCACGGGACAACGCACAGCCGCTAGAAGTAACCTAGGGGTTTGACGGCGTAGTGCATAAGCTAGGGGTTTGACATTCGACTAGACAGCACCGTTTGGTGGAATCTCACGAATTACTCTCCTAGCTAGTGTTCTCTTTTTCTCCATGACTTCTATGATTGTGCGAGAGATGACAAGGACAAAGGGAGTGCAAGGGACGACACCTCAAACCAAAGTCCTGTGAAGGTAGCACGAGTGGTATGGGCATTCATGTTGCATGAAAAGAAGTATTAAGTGTGTTCTTGAATACTAAATTCGTGTAAGGTCCAACTTCTTTGAAACCTTAATCCTCTCGTTCCTCAAGCCTTTACCAAAGGTCCAATGACGACATAGAATGCCCAATTCGATTTTTGGGGGTATAGTTGAGTGCACGTGCTTTAATTGCTATGAGATATGTCAATTTCATTATTTTTATGTTGGTTTACATTCATTTCGTGGGATTAAGCCAACGTCGTTCCAATTGGTAGATTCGTTCCGCTCTTTTGAAAAATGTGAGTGGAATTTGTCTGGATTACATAAATCTGGTCCTCACGTGTAATTACGAGTGGGGCGGTCAGGACAGCCATAGAATTCTATTTCTGGGTCATAGAATTCAATTTTTTAGTTTCGCCAAAGACCTAAATTTGGATCCGTAATTGGAAAATGAACCTTGTTTTGGGAATCTCTTCAGTTGCACGATCGTATCACAGGAACACGGGTTTGGGGTTCGAACATCATTGTGAATACTCTAGCGTAGCCTTTGTGTCGTTGGTAGAGTTATGTGTGAACTAAATTGCGTGGATATGTTATGTCCTTGCTTTCAGGTTGATTAGGTGAAAATAATTTAAATTTCAGATAGATAAGTTGATGTTAGTCGGCGTCTTGTCTAGAAACTATCACGGGACAACGCACAGCCGCTAGAAGTAACCTAGGGGTTTGACGGCGTAGTGCATAAGCTAGGGGTTTGACATTCGACTAGACAGCACCGTTTGGTGGAATCTCACGAATTACTCTCCTAGCTAGTGTTCTCTTTTTCTCCATGACTTCTATGATTGTGCCAGAGATGACAAGGACAAAGGGAGTGCAAGGGACGACACCTCAAACCAAAGTCCTGTGAAGGTAGCACGAGTGGTATGGGCATTCATGTTGCATGAAAAGAAGTATTAAGTGTATTGTTGAATACTAAATTCGTGTAAGGTCCAACTTACTTTGAAACCTTAATCCTCTCGTTCCTCAAGCCTTTACCAAAGGTCCAATGACGACATAGAATGCCCAATTCGATTTTTGGGGGTATTGTTGAGTGCACGTGCTTTAATTGCTATGAGATATGTCAATTTCATTATTTTTATGTTGGTTTACATTCATTTCGTGGGATTAAGCCAACGTCGTTCCAATTGGTAGATTCGTTCCGCTCTTTTGAAAAATGTGAGTGGAATTTGTCTGGATTACATAAATCTGGTCCTCACGTGTAATTACGAGTGGGGCGGTCAGGACAGCCATAGAATTCTATTTCTGGGTCATAGAATTCAATTTTTTAGTTTCGCCAAAAACCTAAATTTGGATCCGTAATTGGAAAATGAACCTTGTTTTGGGAATCTCTTCAGTTGCACGATCGTATCACAGGAACACGGGTTTGGGGTTCGAACATCATTGTGAATACTCTAGCGTAGCCTTTGTGTCGTTGGTAGAGTTATGTGTGAACTAAATTGCGTGGATATGTTATGTCCTTGCTTTCAGGTTGATTAGGTGAAAATAATTTAAATTTCAGATAGATAAGTTGATGTTAGTCGGCGTCTTGTCTAGAAACTATCACGGGACAACGCACAGCCGCTAGAAGTAACCTAGGGGTTTGACGGCGTAGTGCATAAGCTAGGGGTTTGACATTCGACTAGACAGCACCGTTTGGTGGAATCTCACGAATTACTCTCCTAGCTAGTGTTCTCTTTTTCTCCATGACTTCTATGATTGTGCCAGAGATGACAAGGACAAAGGGAGTGCAAGGGACGACACCTCAAACCAAAGTCCTGTGAAGGTAGCACGAATGGTATGGGCATTCATGTTGCATGAAAAGAAGTATTAAGTGTATTGTTGAATACTAAATTCGTGTAAGGTCCAACTTACTTTGAAACCTTAATCCTCTCGTTCCTCAAGCCTTTACCAAAGGTCCAATGACGACATAGAATGCCCAATTCGATTTTTGGGGGTATTGTTGAGTGCACGTGCTTTAATTGCTATGAGATATGTCAATTTCATTATTTTTATGTTGGTTTACATTCATTTCGTGGGATTAAGCCAACGTCGTTCCAATTGGTAGATTCGTTCCGTCTTTTGAAAAATGTGAGTGGAATTTGTCTGGATTACATAAATCTGGTCCTCACGTGTAATTACGAGTGGGGCGGTCAAGACAGCCATAGAATTCTATTTCTGGGTCATAGAATTCAATTTTTTAGTTTCGCCAAAACCTAAATTTGGATCCGTAATTGGAAAATGAACCTTGTTTTGGGAATCTCTTCAGTTGCACGATCGTATCACAGGAACACGGGTTTGGGGTTCGAACATCATTGTGAATACTCTAGCGTAGCCTTTGTGTCGTTGGTAGAGTTATGTGTGAACTAAATTGCGTGGATATGTTATGTCCTTGCTTTCAGGTTGATTAGGTGAAAATAATTTAAATTTCAGATAGATAAGTTGATGTTAGTCGGCGTCTTGTCTAGAAACTATCACGGGACAACGCACAGCCGCTAGAAGTAACCTAGGGGTTTGACGGCGTAGTGCATAAGCTAGGGGTTTGACATTCGACTAGACAGCACCGTCTGGTGGAATCTCACGAATTACTCTCCTAGCTAGTGTTCTCTTTTTCTCCATGACTTCTATGATTGTGCCAGAGATGACAAGGACAAAGGGAGTGCAAGGATTTCGTGGGATTAAGCCAACGTCGTTCCAATTGGTAGATTCGTTCCGTTCTTTGAAAAATGTGAGTGGAATTTGTCTGGATTACATAAATCTGGTCCTCACGTGTAATTACGAGTGGGGCGGTCAGGACAGCCATAGAATTCTATTTCTGGGTCATAGAATTCAATTTTTTAGTTTCGTTAAAAACCTAAATTTGGATCCGTAATTGGAAAATGAACCTTGTTTTGGGAATCTCTCAGTTGCACGATCGTATCACAGGAACACGGGTTTGGGGTTCGAACATCATTGTGAATACTCTAGCGTAGCCTTTGTGTCGTTGGTAGAGTTATGTGTGAACTAAATTGCGTGGATATGTTATGTCCTTGCTTTCAGGTTGATTAGGTGAAAATAATTTAAATTTCAGATAGATAAGTTGATGTTAGTCGGCGTCTTGTCTAGAAACTATCACGGGACAACGCACAGCCGCTAGAAGTAACCTAGGGGTTTGACGGCGTAGTGCATAAGCTAGGGGTTTGACATTCGACTAGACAGCACCGTTTGGTGGAATCTCACGAATTACTCTCCTAGCTAGTGTTCTCTTTTTCTCCATGACTTCTATGATTGTGCCAGAGATGACAAGGACAAAGGGAGTGCAAGGGACGACACCTCAAACCAAAGTCCTGTGAAGGTAGCACGAGTGGTATGGGCATTCATGTTGCATGAAAAGAAGTATTAAGTGTATTGTTGAATACTAAATTCGTGTAAGGTCCAACTTACTTTGAAACCTTAATCCTCTCGTTCCTCAAGCCTTTACCAAAGGTCCAATGACGACATAGAATGCCCAATTCGATTTTTGGGGGTATTGTTGAGTGCACGTGCTTTAATTGCTATGAGATATGTCAATTTCATTATTTTTATGTTGGTTTACATTCATTTCGTGGGATTAAGCCAACGTCGTTCCAATTGGTAGATTCGTTCCGTTCTTTTGAAAAATGTGAGTGGAATTTGTCTGGATTACATAAATCTGGTCCTCACGTGTAATTACGAGTGGGGCGGTCAGGACAGCCATAGAATTCTATTTCTGGGTCATAGAATTCAATTTTTTAGTTTCGCCAAAAACCTAAATTTGGATCCGTAATTGGAAAATGAACCTTGTTTTGGGAATCTCTTCAGTTGCACGATCGTATCACAGGAACACGGGTTTGGGGTTCGAACATCATTGTGAATACTCTAGCGTAGCCTTTGTGTCGTTGGTAGAGTTATGTGTGAACTAAATTGCGTGGATATGTTATGTCCTTGCTTTCAGGTTGATTAGGTGAAAATAATTTAAATTTCAGATAGATAAGTTGATGTTAGTCGGCGTCTTGTCTAGAAACTATCACGGGACAACGCACAGCCGCTAGAAGTAACCTAGGGGTTTGACGGCGTAGTGCATAAGCTAGGGGTTTGACATTCGACTAGACAGCACCGTTTGGTGGAATCTCACGAATTACTCTCCTAGCTAGTGTTCTCTTTTTCTCCATGACTTCTATGATTGTGCCAGAGATGACAAGGACAAAGGGAGTGCAAGGGACGACACCTCAAACCAAAGTCCTGTGAAGGTAGCACGAGTGGTATGGGCATTCATGTTGCATGAAAAGAAGTATTAAGTGTATTGTTGAATACTAAATTCGTGTAAGGTCCAACTACTTTGAAACCTTAATCCTCTCGTTCCTCAAGCCTTTACCAAAGGTCCAATGACGACATAGAATGCCCAATTCGATTTTTGGGGGTATTGTTGAGTGCACGTGCTTTAATTGCTATGAGATATGTCAATTTCATTATTTTTATGTTGGTTTACATTCATTTCGTGGGATTAAGCCAACGTCGTTCCAATTGGTAGATTCGTTCCGTTCTTTTGAAAAATGTGAGTGGAATTTGTCTGGATTACATAAATCTGGTCCTCACGTGTAATTACGAGTGGGGCGGTCATGACAGCCATAGAATTCTATTTCTGGGTCATAGAATTCAATTTTTTAGTTTCGCCAAAACCTAAATTTGGATCCGTAATTGGAAAATGAACCTTGTTTTGGGAATCTCTTCAGTTGCACGATCGTATCACAGGAACACGGGTTTGGGGTTCGAACATCATTGTGAATACTCTAGCGTAGCCTTTGTGTCGTTGGTAGAGTTATGTGTGAACTAAATTGCGTGGATATGTTATGTCCTTGCTTTCAGGTTGATTAGGTGAAAATAATTTAAATTTCAGATAGATAAGTTGATGTTAGTCGGCGTCTTGTCTAGAAACTATCACGGGACAACGCACAGCCGCTAGAAGTAACCTAGGGGTTTGACGGCGTAGTGCATAAGCTAGGGGTTTGACATTCGACTAGACAGCACCGTTTGGTGGAATCTCACGAATTACTCTCCTAGCTAGTGTTCTCTTTTTCTCCATGACTTCTATGATTGTGCCAGAGATGACAAGGACAAAGGGAGTGCAAGGGACGACACCTCAAACCAAAGTCCTGTGAAGGTAGCACGAGTGGTATGGGCATTCATGTTGCATGAAAAGAAGTATTAAGTGTATTGTTGAATACTAAATTCGTGTAAGGTCCAACTTACTTTGAAACCTTAATCCTCTCGTTCCTCAAGCCTTTACCAAAGGTCCAATGACGACATAGAATGCCCAATTCGATTTTTGGGGGTATTGTTGAGTGCACGTGCTTTAATTGCTATGAGATATGTCAATTTCATTATTTTTATGTTGGTTTACATTCATTTCGTGGGATTAAGCCAACGTCGTTCCAATTGGTAGATTCGTTCCTCTTTTGAAAAATGTGAGTGGAATTTGTCTGGATTACATAAATCTGGTCCTCACGTGTAATTACGAGTGGGGCGGTCATGACAGCCATAGAATTCTATTTCTGGGTCATAGAATTCAATTTTTTAGTTTCGCCAAAAACCTAAATTTGGATCCGTAATTGGAAAATGAACCTTGTTTTGGGAATCTCTTCAGTTGCACGATCGTATCACAGGAACACGGGTTTGGGGTTCGAACATCATTGTGAATACTCTAGCGTAGCCTTTGTGTCGTTGGTAGAGTTATGTGTGAACTAAATTGCGTGGATATGTTATGTCCTTGCTTTCAGGTTGATTAGGTGAAAATAATTTAAATTTCAGATAGATAAGTTGATGTTAGTCGGCGTCTTGTCTAGAAACTATCACGGGACAACGCACAGCCGCTAGAAGTAACCTAGGGGTTTGACGGCGTAGTGCATAAGCTAGGGGTTTGACATTCGACTAGACAGCACCGTCTGGTGGAATCTCACGAATTACTCTCCTAGCTAGTGTTCTCTTTTTCTCCATGACTTCTATGATTGTGCCAGAGATGACAAGGACAAAGGGAGTGCAAGGGACGACACCTCAAACCAAAGTCCTGTGAAGGTAGCACGAGTGGTATGGGCATTCATGTTGCATGAAAAGAAGTATTAAGTGTATTGTTGAATACTAAATTCGTGTAAGGTCCAACTTACTTTGAAACCTTAATCCTCTCGTTCCTCAAGCCTTTACCAAAGGTCCAGTGACGACATAGAATGCCCAATTCGATTTTTGGGGGTATTGTTGAGTGCACGTGCTTTAATTGCTATGAGATATGTCAATTTCATTATTTTTATGTTGGTTTACATTCATTTCGTGGGATTAAGCCAACGTCGTTCCAATTGGTAGATTCGTTCCGCTCTTTTGAAAAATGTGAGTGGAATTTGTCTGGATTACATAAATCTGGTCCTCACGTGTAATTACGAGTGGGGCGGTCATGACAGCCATAGAATTCTATTTCTGGGTCATAGAATTCAATTTTTTAGTTTCGCCAAAACCTAAATTTGGATCCGTAATTGGAAAATGAACCTTGTTTTGGGAATCTCTTCAGTTGCACGATCGTATCACAGGAACACGGGTTTGGGGTTCGAACATCATTGTGAATACTCTAGCGTAGCCTTTGTGTCGTTGGTAGAGTTATGTGTGAACTAAATTGCGTGGATATGTTATGTCCTTGCTTTCAGGTTGATTAGGTGAAAATAATTTAAATTTCAGATAGATAAGTTGATGTTAGTCGGCGTCTTGTCTAGAAACTATCACGGGACAACGCACAGCCGCTAGAAGTAACCTAGGGGTGAGACGGCGTAGTGCATAAGCTAGGGTTTGACACATTCGACTAGACAACAAGCACCTAGTTTGCTCAATCTCACGACTTATATACTCTGCTAGCTATGTTACTCTTTTTCTCCCTGACTTCTATGATGTGCATGAAGAGATGACAAGGACAAAGGGAGTGCAAGGGGACGACCATCTCACCCAACTTCCTGTGAAGGTAGCACGAGTGGTATGGGCATTCATGTTGCATGGATGAAAGATATTTTTTGTTTATTAGTAAGTGATATTATCTAACTAAATTCGTGTAAGGACAATTTCTCTTTTGAAACCTTAATCCTCTCGTCCTCCTCAAGCCTTTACCAAAGGTCCAATGACGACATAGACAGAATGCCCAATCGATTTTTGGGGTATGTGATTGAGTGCACGTGTTACTATTGGGTTAATTGCTATGAGTAATTGTAAATTTTTTTCATATTTTTATGTTGTGTTAACATTCATTTCGTGGGATTAAGCCCACGTCGTTCAAATTGGTAGATTCGTCATGGTGGTCTGTGCGAAAAATGAGTGAGATGTTGAAAGTTGTGCTAGATTACATAAATCTCGGTCCTCAAGTGTAATACGTTGTGGGGCGGTCATGGACTGCCATAGAATTCTATTGCTGGGTGGCATATGAATTATTCATATTTTTAGTTTCGTTTCCAAAGAAATAAATATTGGATCCGTAATTGGAAAATTGAATCCTTGTTTTGGGAATCTCTTCAGTTTGCACGATCGTATTTACAGGAAACGGGTTTTTTGTTGGGTGTCACGAACATCATTGTGAATACTCTAGCGTAGCCTTTGTGTCGTTGGTAGAGTTATGTGTGAACTAAATTGCGTGGATATGTTATGTCCTTGCTTTCAGGTTGATTAGGTGAAAATAATTTAAATTTCAGATAGATAAGTTGATGTTAGTCGGCGTCTTGTCTAGAAACTATCACGGGACAACGCACAGCCGCTAGAAGTAACCTAGGGGTTTGACGGCGTAGTGCATAAGCTAGGGGTTTGACATTCGACTAGACAGCACCGTTTGGTGGAATCTCACGAATTACTCTCCTAGCTAGTGTTCTCTTTTTCTCCATGACTTCTATGATTGTGCCAGAGATGACAAGGACAAAGGGAGTGCAAGGGACGACACCTCAAACCAAAGTCCTGTGAAGGTAGCACGAGTGGTATGGGCATTCATGTTGCATGAAAAGAAGTATTAAGTGTATTGTTGAATACTAAATTCGTGTAAGGTCCAACTTACTTTGAAACCTTAATCCTCTCGTTCCTCAAGCCTTTACCAAAGGTCCAATGACGACATAGAATGCCCAATTCGATTTTTGGGGGTATTGTTGAGTGCACGTGCTTTAATTGCTATGAGATATGTCAATTTCATTATTTTTATGTTGGTTTACATTCATTTCGTGGGATTAAGCCAACGTCGTTCCAATTGGTAGATTCGTTCCGTTCTTTTGAAAAATGTGAGTGGAATTTGTCTGGATTACATAAATCTGGTCCTCACGTGTAATTACGAGTGGGGCGGTCATGACAGCCATAGAATTCTATTTCTGGGTCATAGAATTCAATTTTTTAGTTTCGCCAAAGACCTAAATTTGGATCCGTAATTGGAAAATGAACCTTGTTTTGGGAATCTCTTCAGTTGCACGATCGTATCACAGGAACACGGGTTTGGGGTTCGAACATCATTGTGAATACTCTAGCGTAGCCTTTGTGTCGTTGGTAGAGTTATGTGTGAACTAAATTGCGTGGATATGTTATGTCCTTGCTTTCAGGTTGATTAGGTGAAAATAATTTAAATTTCAGATAGATAAGTTGATGTTAGTCGGCGTCTTGTCTAGAAACTATCACGGGACAACGCACAGCCGCTAGAAGTAACCTAGGGGTTTGACGGCGTAGTGCATAAGCTAGGGGTTTGACATTCGACTAGACAGCACCGTTTGGTGGAATCTCACGAATTACTCTCCTAGCTAGTGTTCTCTTTTTCTCCATGACTTCTATGATTGTGCGAGAGATGACAAGGACAAAGGGAGTGCAAGGGACGACACCACAAACCAAAGTCCTGTGATGGTAGCACGAGTGGTATGGCCATTCATGTTGCATGAAAAGAAGTATTAAGTGTGTTCTTGAATACTAAATTCGTGTAAGGTCCAACTTCTTTTGAAACCTTAATCCTCTCGTTCCTCAAGCCTTTACCAAAGGTCCAATGACGACATAGAATGCCCAATTCGATTTTTGGGGGTATAGTTGAGTGCACGTGCTTTAATTGCTATGAGATATGTCAATTTCATTATTTTTATGTTGGTTTACATTCATTTCGTGGGATTAAGCCAACGTCGTTCCAATTGGTAGATTCGTTCCGTTCTTTTGAAAAATGTGAGTGGAATTTGTCTGGATTACATAAATCTGGTCCTCACGTGTAATTACGAGTGGGGCGGTCATGACAGCCATAGAATTCTATTTCTGGGTCATAGAATTCAATTTTTTAGTTTCGCCAAAGACCTAAATTTGGATCCGTAATTGGAAAATGAACCTTGTTTTGGGAATCTCTTCAGTTGCACGATCGTATCACAGGAACACGGGTTTGGGGTTCGAACATCATTGTGAATACTCTAGCGTAGCCTTTGTGTCGTTGGTAGAGTTATGTGTGAACTAAATTGCGTGGATATGTTATGTCCTTGCTTTCAGGTTGATTAGGTGAAAATAATTTAAATTTCAGATAGATAAGTTGATGTTAGTCGGCGTCTTGTCTAGAAACTATCACGGGACAACGCACAGCCGCTAGAAGTAACCTAGGGGTTGACGGCGTAGTGCATAAGCTAGGGGTTTGACATTCGACTAGACAGCACCGTTTGGTGGAATCTCACGAATTACTCTCCTAGCTAGTGTTTTCTTTTTCTCCATGACTTCTATGATTGTGCCAGAGATGACAAGGACAAAGGGAGTGCAAGGGACGACACCTCAAACCAAAGTCCTGTGAAGGTAGCACGAGTGGTATGGGCATTCATGTTGCATGAAAAGAAGTATTAAGTGTATTGTTGAATACTAAATTCGTGTAAGGTCCAACTTACTTTGAAACCTTAATCCTCTCGTTCCTCAAGCCTTTACCAAAGGTCCAATGACGACATAGAATGCCCAATTCGATTTTTGGGGTATTGTTGAGTGCACGTGCTTTAATTGCTATGAGATATGTCAATTTCATTATTTTTATGTTGGTTTACATTCATTTCGTGGGATTAAGCCAACGTCGTTCCAATTGGTAGATTCGTTCCGTTCTTTTGAAAAATGTGAGTGGAATTTGTCTGGATTACATAAATCTGGTCCTCACGTGTAATTACGAGTGGGGCGGTCATGACAGCCATAGAATTCTATTTCTGGGTCATAGAATTCAATTTTTTAGTTTCGCCAAAGACCTAAATTTGGATCCGTAATTGGAAAATGAACCTTGTTTTGGGAATCTCTTCAGTTGCACGATCGTATCACAGGAACACGGGTTTGGGGTTCGAACATCATTGTGAATACTCTAGCGTAGCCTTTGTGTCGTTGGTAGAGTTATGTGTGAACTAAATTGCGTGGATATGTTATGTCCTTGCTTTCAGGTTGATTAGGTGAAAATAATTTAAATTTCAGATAGATAAGTTGATGTTAGTCGGCGTCTTGTCTAGAAACTATCACGGGACAACGCACAGCCGCTAGAAGTAACCTAGGGTTTGACGGCGTAGTGCATAAGCTAGGGGTTTGACATTCGACTAGACAGCACCGTTTGGTGGAATCTCACGAATTACTCTCCTAGCTAGTGTTCTCTTTTTCTCCATGACTTCTATGATTGTGCGAGAGATGACAAGGACAAAGGGAGTGCAAGGGACGACACCACAAACCAAAGTCCTGTGAAGGTAGCACGAGTGGTATGGGCATTCATGTTGCATGAAAAGAAGTATTAAGTGTATTGTTGAATACTAAATTCGTGTAAGGTCCAACTTACTTTGAAACCTTAATCCTCTCGTTCCTCAAGCCTTTACCAAAGGTCCAATGACGACATAGAATGCCCAATTCGATTTTTGGGGGTATTGTTGAGTGCACGTGCTTTAATTGCTATGAGATATGTCAATTTCATTCTTTTATGTTGGTTTACATTCATTTCGTGGGATTAAGCCAACGTCGTTCCAATTGGTAGATTCGTTCCGCTCTTTTGAAAAATGTGAGTGGAATTTGTCTGGATTACATAAATCTGGTCCTCACGTGTAATTACGAGTGGGGCGGTCAGGACAGCCATAGAATTCTATTTCTGGGTCATAGAATTCAATTTTTTAGTTTCGCCAAAGACCTAAATTGGATCCGTAATTGGAAAATGAACCTTGTTTTGGGAATCTCTTCAGTTGCACGATCGTGTCACAGGAACACGGGTTTGGGGTTCGAACATCATTGTGAATACTCTAGCGTAGCCTTTGTGTCGTTGGTAGAGTTATGTGTGAACTAAATTGCGGGGATATGTTATGTCGTTGCTTTCAGGTTGATTAGGTGAAAATATTTTTAATTTCAGATAGATAAGTTGATGTTAGTCGGCGTCTTGTCTAGAAACTATCACGGGACAACGCACAGCCGCTAGAAGTAACCTAGGGGTTTGACGGCGTAGTGCATAAGCTAGGGGTTTGACATTC
>CAUOFW020008745.1:0-15982 GCA_963454935.2 Ilex paraguariensis | reverse complement strand
GGGTCATGGGTCGTCGCATATCTCAGACTTCAGTGGGGCAACCACAGACGCAGTATGCTCCTCACTACCCTACTAGGGTCAGGGCAGCCAGTACCAGTCAAGGTGCAGCACAAGGCCCTACTATTTCTCGTGCAGGGACACCGCAAGCTGGCCAGATGCAAGATGGCCAAGGAATGGGTCGAGGAAGAGGCCAGGGCTCACAAGCCGGGACTTCAGGGACTCCGGGGCGTGTCTACGCCATGATGCCACAGACTGGGCCGGCAGATCCGTCGGTGATACAGGGTACATTTCTACTTCCCGCTTATGGGCTAGAGTGTTATTTGATTCTGGTGCATCTCATTCATTTATTGCTGCATCTTGTGTGGATGACTTGGGCTTAGAGGTTGAGACCTTGAAAGAGCCATTGCATGTGAGTTCTCCCCTAGGTGCTAGGGTGAGGGTTGATCAGATATGTCGGGCGTGTGAGTTGGAGATCTCAGGAATTCTACTCACTATGGACCTTCGGGTCATGGACATGTCGGAGTTCGATGTGATCCTTGAGATGGATTGGTTGGCGGCACACCGAGTCGTCATTGATTGTGATCGAAAGCGAATCACTGTTTACACACCGGATGGGGTTTGTTTCATGTTTCAAGGGGATAAGCACGATGCTTTACCCCAAGCAGTATACGACTCCAGATGGCACGGACAGCTGATGGATTGGCTAGCAAGCCTGACCCTTGAAGACGAGGCGAGGCAGGAGTTAAGTCTACCTCGGGTTGTGTGTGATTATGAGGATATTTTTTTGGATGAACTACCGGGATTACCTCCACATAGGGATGTGGACTTCACTATAGAGTTGCATCCTGATACATCTCCCATCTCTATGACACCACACAGGATGACGCCTACTGAGTTGCAAGAACTCAAGGTACAATTGCAAGAATTGTTGGACAAGGGGTTTATTAGACCGAGCACTTCACCTTGGGGTGCTCCGGTTCTGTTTGCTAAGAAGAAAGATAAGACTCTTCGGTTGTGTATTGATTACCAAAAGTTGAATAGGGTCACTATCAAGAATAGGTACCCTTTGCCGAGGATTGATGACTTGTTTGATCAGCTGAGGGGGGCACGAGTCTATTCCAAGATAGATCTTCGAACCGGTTACCATCAGTTGAGGGTTAGGGAGGAAGATATTCCTAAGACGGCATTTAGAACGCGGTATGGGCATTTCGAGTTCACAGTGATGCCATTTGGATTGACCAATGCTCCAGCGGCATTCATGGACCTCATGCACAGGGTGTTCCAACCCTATTTAGATCAATTTGTTGTGGTTTTTGTTGATGACATCTTGATCTACTCCAAGTCTGAGGAGGAGCATGAGAGTCACTTGAGAATTGTTCTCCAGACATTGAGAGATTATCAGTTATATGCCAAGTTCAGCAAGTGTGAATTCTGGCTTACTGAGGTGAAATTTCTGGGACACGTGGTGTCGGCTTCGGGTGTATCCGTGGACCCGGAGAAGGTTGAGGCAGTTATGAATTGGGAGAGACCGAAGTCAGTCTTCGAGATACGTAGTTTCTTGGGATTGGCGGGGTATTACCGGCAGTTTATTGAGGATTTCTCTCGATTGGCTGCACCTATGACGAAGTTGACCCGGAAAGATGTCAAGTTTGTGTGGAATGATTCTTGTGAGAATGCATTCCAAGAGTTGAAGAAGAGGCTTACTTCAGCTCCTATTCTGATAGTTCCAGAACGAGGACAGAGGTACACGGTCTATTGTGATGCCTCGAAGGACGGGCTGGGATGTGTTTTGATGCAGTCTGGGAGGGTAGTAGCTTATGGTTCTCGGAAGCTAAAGAATCACGAGCAGAATTACCCCACACATGACATGGAGTTAGCAGCCATTGTCTTTGCCTTGAAGGCTTGGCGTCACTACCTGTATGGTGAGCAGTTTGAAGTATTTTCGGACCACAAGAGTTTGAAGTATATTTTCACACAGCGGGACCTCAACATGAGGCAACGCCGGTGGATGGAGTATTTAGAGGACTATGACTTCACTTTGCATTACCATCCTGGTAAGGCAAACGTGGTGGCTGATGCACTTAGCCGAAGGTCACAGAGAGTTTTGGCTAGTGTAGCTTCCCGGGAGTGGCAGATGCTCGAGACTGTGGGACAGTTCGGGCTATGTTATATGGGTCAGGCTCAGGGTACTTTGGGGAGTTTGGTGACTACACCGTCTCTACTGAGCAGGGTGATTGAGTCCCAGAGTCAGGACACGGAGCTATTGTCCATCCGGGACCGTGTACAGGCAGGTATGGGTGACGAGGGCTGGGCTACTCACTCAGATGGTAGTCTTCGATATCGAGGAAGGGTTGTGGTTCCTCAATTGGCAGATCTGAGGGAGGAGATCCTTAGGGAGTTTCATTGCTCCCGTTTTGCAGTTCATCCAGGGGGCACGAAGATGTATCATGATCTTCGTCGCCAGTATTACTGGAGTGGAATGAAGAGGCAGGTTGGCGATTTTGTCAGTCGATGTCTCACGTGTCAGCAGGTTAAGGCTGAACACCAGAGACCAGCGGGATTACTCCAGCCTTTGGAGGTAGCTGAGTGGAAGTGGGAGCATATCACGATGGATTTGTGACCCATTTGCCACGGACATCGCGGGGTCATGACGCGGTGTGGGTGATAGTGGACCGGCTTACTAAGTCGGCACACTTTTTGGCTGTGCGGATGACCTTCACATTGGAGGAATTCTGCAGGTTGTATATACGGGAGATTGTCCGGCTGCATGGAGTACCTGTATCTATTGTATCGGACCGGGATCCCAGGTTTACGGCTCATTTTTGGGAGAGTTTCCAGCGAGCCATGGGGACACAATTAATGATGAGCACTGCTTTTCATCCCCAGACAGACGGTCAGTCTGAGAGGACTATCCAAACTTTAGAGGACATGCTACGGGCATGCGTCCTAGATCTTAAGGGTAGCTGGGAAGATCACTTATCCTTGGTGGAGTTTGCATACAATAACAGTTACCAGGCGAGCATAGAGATGGCACCCTATGAGGCACTATATGGGAGGCCATGTCGTTCTCCGTTTGTTGGACGGAGGTAGGAGAGAGGTCTTCTACGGGTCCGGAATTGATCAGAGACACCTCGGAGAAGGTGGACTTGATTCGGAAGCGTCTTCTCACGGCTCAAAGCCGGCAAAAGAGTTATGCTGATAGACGGCGACGACCTCTAGAGTTTGAGGTGGGAGATCATGTCTTCTTGAAGGTTATGCCTAAGAGAGGAGTGGTCCGGTTTGGTAAGCGGGGGAAGCTGTCACCGAGATACATCGGGCCCTTCGAGGTACTTGAGAGAGTGGGTACAGTTGCTTACCGGTTGGCATTACCGCCAAATCTATCGAGTGTTCATGCAGTATTCCATGTCTCTATGCTTCGGAAGTACACCCCACATCCGACTCATGTGGTGGATTGGGGAGAGCTTGTTGTTGATGCTGATGGGACTTTCGAGGAGGGACCGGTGCGCATCATGGATAGCCGGAAACAGGTTTTGCGAGGCAAGACCGTGCGGCTAGTGAAGGTGCTGTGGCAGCATCGAGGAGTAGAGGAGGCGACATGGGAGCGCGAGGACACTGTCCGTACTAGTTAGCTTTTCTTGTTCGAGGATGGAGGTACATTCTTCTGGTCATTTAGCATTAATTGACTGTTGTATATGCATGTGATTGTATGTGCATGTGTATGTGAATTTCGGGGACGAAATTCTTTTAAGGGAGGAAGAATGTGAAACCCGGGAAAAATTTTAACCTTTTCTGAAAAAAAAATGGCAAAATAGTAATTTGCCATTATAATGCGGTTAAAAAAAAACTGGTATTTTTATAGACCTCAGATGATGAAACGGACCTTACCATTGGATTCGTCTCACGAAATCTAGTTACCTAGACAAATTTCATCGAATTCTGAGATAGTCAGATTTTTTACGTTTTTCGAGGTGACGGTTGTTCGATGACCCCTAAAAACGAAATTTTTATAAAAATTTGAAAATTTGAAAAATATTTTAAATAAAATTCATATAAAATATTTTGAGTTTAAATCGGTATAAAATTTAATCGTTTCGGGATGAAAACGGACCCGGACAAAGGACGACACTTGGAGCGACGAGGGCCAAGTGTTTAGAAGGTATAAAAGTGAGCAAATATCTGGCCGGCTGGATCAAACCAAAGAGCAAAGGAGAAAAAAAATATAATTCTTCAAGCTTTCTTTCGCCGATTCTCGGAGTTCCGTTGGTCGAAATTCGTCGGGCCAAGAATTAAAGTCGATCTACGCGATGAAAACTACGCGTGGGTACCAAAAACAAAGATTTTCACTGAAGATTCAAAGAGAGGATTTTGGAGAAATCTAAACTTTGGGCTTCAATCTTGTTCTTGAGGCTTCCTACAAATTCTTTACGCTTCAAGAGGTAGGGTTCCTCCTACTCGGACCTATTTCTAACCTAAGGTGCCCATAGGGTTCATGTGGGCTGTTTTGGGTATTTCTAATATTTTTCCATTATGATTGGTGCTATGAAAATGGGTAGGATCAATTTTAGTGTGAATTGATAGTTAGAAAGTGCTAGTTTGTGATTTCTTGAATGTTTAGATAATTGGTTATATAAAAATCATATATTCAGATTTTTATTTTGTTTGAATGATCCATATAAAATCTTGGCTTGATTTTGGTATATGGAAGTATTTATGTAATCCTTTGGAAATTGGGATCATGTGGGCATGCTTTGTGTTTTATATTATGCCTTGTGAATGAAATGTAATATTAGCATGTATTATGTGTTATCATGTTGATGGAGTGTTGATATATGCTCTTGGATATATTGAACTTGAAATGGTTATGTGATTATATGCAAATGATATTAATTGCCATGGTATACAATGATATTTAAAAATTGTCATTTGACATGCATTGCAATATGGACATGGAATTAACATCACATTCATGGGCTACATGCATGAGTGTGGGTGTAGGGTTGCATGAGGTGATCAACACCAACATTGGTATTTGATGGTAGGCTCGGGAAAGTGGGATGAAATGTCCTACGGAGTCGCACGGTGACATGCATAAGAAAACTTGTGTCGGGTATAGCAAGTAGGGCTAGACACTCCCTCGGGTGAAAAACCCGACCACTTGGTTCATACACTTACCGGCGGTGAAATTCCAGAAAAGTGTAACGGCGTACGGAGCCGGAGGTGCGATTCCTGAATCCGATACCCCATAAAGGCACATGATTTTGATATATAAATTATTCATTTGATGGGAAACATCCAAGAATGAATTAGTTTTATGACATATGGTTGATTTCAAAATGATATTTGGATGTGTTTCATCAAAGACGTTTGTTTTACACGTAAGTGTCGCATTGTGTTGTGGGAGTCGGTGTGGGCTCGGGATAGCATGCATGGGTGAGTTTCATCTCATTACTTGGCATGGCATCATGATTTTCCAACATTGTATTATATGTTATTGTTGGAGGGAATACTTGTTGTGAAATGTTGCATTTATACATTGCATATGCATTTTAGGTGATGAGTAGTCTCTGTAGGGATTATTCTACTAGGCATTGGCTCACCCTATACGGGAAACATTTCAGGTGTGGGTCATGCACCAATGGACGGCTCACAATCAGGGTCACATGGTTGAAGAAAAGCCGACTTGTGGCTTCCAATCCATTTTTTTTTGTAAAAGTAGATTTGTAATTAAATTTTGGCATGTAATGTGTAAAGGAATTGTAATAGAGTATATATGGACTGTTTTAATATAACCTTGCATATTTTGATATAAATATGATGATTGGACTCTGTGTGGTTATGGTATTATATTGGACCTCGGATGGTTCATGTAAATGTTGATTGCACAGATTGTGTTTTGGGGTAGAGCTTCCCTTACAAAGGAGACTCTGCCCGGATTTCGTTAAATTATGGATCCTGGTAAATGGGACACAACGGTGCGATATCGAGTTATATGGTATCCACGGGCATTCCATGGGTTGATGGAAAATTAACGGACCCCTTGAATTTGGGGTGTCACAGGATCGTGAGGTAATACCGGCTCTAGTCTGAGTGTCTCCCTCTCCTCGGGCTGTCAAAAGTCGCTGTCCACCTGTCTGGTCTGGGCGACGGTATGGTGTCGGTCTCTATGCCCCACTAGTGCTAGCACCCGTCCGGATCGGACCTCCTCTCGAGAAGCCTTGTCGTCGCTGGCTATCCTCTATGTCTCTCTCTACTAGTGCAGCTCTGTCCACCAAGTCCCCAAAATCACGGATCTTGAGAGCCACCAACTTCTCCCTAATGATCGGCCTTAGACCCTGCTCAAAGTGCTTGGCCCTGTCGGCCTCATTAGATATAAATCCCGTAGCATAACGGGAGAGCTCGTCGAACCGCCTCTCATACTCAGCCACGATCATACTAGAAAATTCGCCTTCATTCGGTCTCTGACCGATTCTGTGCAAGAAAATCCGCCTTCATTCGGTCTCTGACCGATTCAGGAAAATACTTATCTTGGAAAAGTTGATCAAACTCTTCCCAAGTGAGTGTATCGGTGTCCCTTCTTCCTCTTTATGGCGTCCCACCAATAGTCGGCCTCCCCCTCAAACAGGTAGGTCGCCAAACCAACTCTCAACTCCTCGGTAACTCCCATGCTGTCATAGATCTTCTTCACTCGGCGGATCCATCTATCCGCCTCCAAAGGATTGGAGCTCCCTTGGAAATTGGGTGGTCGTTGTCTTAAGAATTCCCGAAGAGCTATCATCCTTCGGTCTCTATTCCCATTGCCTGGTACTTGAGCGAGAGGATGAGCTCCACCATTGTGGTTGTTGTTACCATTTTGGTTTTGTACCAAAGTGGTGAGCTCCCTCAAGCATTGGTAAATGCCTTGCATGGCATTCGGAGGTGGTGGTGGTGGTGGATTCGCTTGACCTCCATGGCCACGGCCACGTCTGTGTCCCCGTCCGTTCATCTTGCACATCAATTCACAACTTAGTTCATGGATGTAAAGGACATCCTAAATATTAGGTTAAGCTAAGGCATAGAACGTGTATAAAATTTCACTCAAGGATTTGATTCACCCTAATCCTAAAGCTCTAGAGGTGATTTCATAACCTACAGCTCCCATGTAAGACCTAAAGCCTAAGCTCTGATACCAACTTTGTAACACCCCAAAACACACTCTCGATGACATTACATTCTAAAACCATTTATATCATGAGAGCACTAATATAATCCCTTAAGAAACAAGACTTCATTTGTCATCCACGAATATTTACAACATTATCCAAAAGAATAAGCTCAATTCATGACTATTACATCTCAAAAATTAATTAAAAAAGTGCAGCGGAATAAACAAAAGAAGTTAGACTACACAATGTTCCAAAAGAATGTCCTAGTCTAGTACAAAAGGAAAGGAGGTCGCTCTATGCGTCCACCTCGGGATCCATACTCCCGTCCCGTGGAGTCTCCCAAGTAACGGGCTCCTCGACCCTTACGTCCTCCTCCTCAAGCGGGTAATCTGAAAAATGTTAGCGATAGGGAGTGAGCACGAAGCTCTATAGAAAAATTCTCCTAAACTCATACAAGGTTTAAAAAAGCATTTAAAACGGTCGGTCTCAATTTTAACATAACATAGATACATAATTTGAAATAAAGCAGTGACATTTAAAAAGGATCTCAAGTTTATTTAAAAACATTACTTAAATGAATAAATGAGCGCCACATACAATTAATAACCATTAATTGCCATAACCAATTCCCAACAATCCTTTCGGTAGGTGGCATACTTTGTGGTAACCTCCACCCCCTTTTTGGTCACCTTTGATTCTCAAGCATCCTTACCGGGAACCTCTTGAAAATGGATGAACATCCTTACATGGAACCTCTCACCAATCACTACATTATTTTCCAAGCATCCTTACCGGTAACCTCTTGGGAAGGGGTGAGCATCCTTACAAGGAACCTCTCACTCATGTGCATCATAAACAACCCAACCAAGCATACAATTCCAACATTTATCTCAATTTACAAGCATCTATCCAAAATTTCTAAAATATATCATATAGCAATTCCACAACTAACTAAGAAAATACATGAGATCACAATAACATCATTTTTCTACCCAACACAAAGTACTAAGGTTTGGAAATCCATAATAAAGAAAGCATTTAGGAAGGAAATACATCACTCTTCAAAAATTAGGGTTTTAAAACTAGAAAGGAAATTTCATGGGTATTAAACCCTACTTTGTTCAAAACATGTAATCTTTGCAAAAAACCTAAAAGAGGATGATTCCATAGCATATATATACCATTGATAGCCAAAACATACACATATAAATACCCTAGCCTCAATGTAAGTGAATGAGAGAAAACTCCTATATTGAATCCTTAGCTTTGAAGTGAAGAACAAGAATATTTGATCTTGAATCTCTTGTTTTTCCATTCCTTTCTTCTTCTCTAATGCCTTCTAGGGTTTCAAGAGGTGTGGGGGTGTGAGAGAAGTGAAGAAATGAGAGCAAATAAGATGAAAATGAGTTTAAACATAGCAGCCCCGAAAAATACTGTTCACAGGCTGTTTTGAGTTTCTTTAAATTTACGATTTTGCCACTAAGAATCTCCAATTTGATCCATATGACTACCCTAAGGTTTTTCGACGTTCTGGATTCATTTTTAATGTTATTTTAACCTAAAAACATTTATTTTTATGATTTATCTCAACACCAAGTCAACGTACACCCGAAACACTAAATTTTTTATTTTACCCATCTGAATCGGCTATTAATGAAGTTTTACGATGTTTGCAAATAAAAGGTGATAAATGGTGTTTCTTAAAGCCTTTTATACTTATTTGAAGCCTAAAAGTACTCATTATTTTTATATTTTGATTTAGGATGCAAAAGGAGACATTAAATGCAAAACGAAGCTAATTGGACTATTTCAACATCATTTCGTTATCTGAGCATAATTCTCTCATCTATGCTCCGATTGAGATGATTCAAGATGCTATGGAATGATACGAAAGAGCTGTAAACTTTCATGTTTTGAGTTTTGAGAGATATTGACTGCATCAAGGTCTAAATCGAGCTTGAAGTTGCAGCAGTGCACTGTTCATAGCATGTCTTCGTCCCTTTTCCATTTCCAATCTATTCCTAAGCCAACCAAATCTATCCCAAACCTCTCCAACACATATTTCTACACCAAACCTATTTAATACAAGTTCTAGAACCTAAAATTTCATATTTTCACTTATTAAAACCAAATTTCAACTATTATTTTCACTAACATTTTAAATCTCTACTTTTTCAATCTACCAAATTCAAACACACATCACTACATATATCCACATTTTTTTTATCACAATTATTTACTATATATCTATATACATATATAAAAAAAATGCGGGGTGTTACATTTTTCACCCTATAAATACATAATGACGCCTCCATTAGCTCCATTTCAACCTTTCTAACCCTAGAAACCTTAGAAAGGAAGAAAGGAAGAGAAAAACACAAAATCAAAGGGGATTTCCACTTCAAGAAGATCAAAACCCTAATTTTTTCAAGAACACCAAGGTAGGGGTTTCTTCCATTGTTTTCCATTGAGGCTAAGATTTATATATATACATGTTTTGCTTATAAATCTTAAATATATGCTATGAAATACTTGTTCCTTGAAGTTTCTACAAGTATCACCATGTTTTGAAAGTTTCTACAAGTATTACCCTAGTTTTTGAGAAAATAGATTTTTCTTTTTAATGTTCAATTGTTCTTGATTTCAAAACTCTAGTGTTTTGTATTAAACAATAAATGATATTTGTGATGATCTCTTGCTTATTTTTTTTAATTGTGCTCTTATAATGCAAGTTGTGAAGTTTGGGAATTTTGGATTTACTTATGATTTGAGAATTTGGTTGGAATTGTATTTCTTGTATGGTTGTTGTGATGGACTTGAATTGCATTTGAGCATTGCCGTAGAGTGTTAGAGTTAGTCTATCCCAGTGGGGGGTGAGATGATTTCCTAACACTTGTAGTGGATTGTTATTTGTGAAAGCAATCACTATTATTCACGTAAGTTCGAGGCTGAGGGTGGGTATACCTTTCCTGGGAAGGATTTGTCAATGCCGTGGGAGACGGCATACGCCCTTCCTAAAGTGGTTTGTATGGTTATGGTTGGGTGAACGAGGTAGAGTCGTTGTGTAGATTTATGGGAAGCAACCAACATAAATGAGAACATATTTATTGTGTGGAATTGGTTTCCTACAAGAGCTTGTGGAGGTATGCGACTCTACAAGAACTTGTGGAAAATGGCTTATGGTTAGAAATGGTTTATTGTTTGGAAATTCATTTTACTATTCATTTAAATTATTGCTATTATGTAAACTTGAGATCTATTGATATGTTTCGGTTTTCTTTTCAAAATTACTATATGATATTTGTAAAATGAGACCGACTTGTTTTTACATGCTTTCTAAACCTTGTATGAGTTTGGGAGAATGTTGCTACAGAGCTTCGTGCTCACCCCTACAACAACATATTTTTCAGATTATGTGCTATAGGAGGAGCTAGGAGTAGATGAACAAGCACATTGGGAAGCTCCTATAGAAGGGAACGTGGATCCCGAAGTGGATGTCTAGAGTTATATTCTCTTTAGTTCTAGACTAGGATATTTGTTTTGAGACTATGTACAGTCAATCCTTTTGTAATTTCGCTGCAAGTTAAATTTGATTATTTTGGGATGTAATTGCCATAGCTTGACATATTCTTTTGGATATAGTGGCCATGATTGGCCTATTCTTTTGGGATGATATTGTAACTGATATATTTGATGAATGAAATGTTCTTTAATGATGGATTTATTTGGTTGCTCTCATGCTGTGAATGATTTATAGATTGTAATGCCGTCCAAGGTGGGTTTTGGAGCGTTACAGGTGTCATTTTAATATTTTTATTGCTGTCAAAATATTATAATATATTTTAATGGACATCCCCTTGGAGTTGTTCTTAAAAAATATAATTAAACTCATTTGCGACCTCTCCCTTTTTCTCTCCAGAGTTGCCAAAATTGTCACCCCAAGAGCATTGATGCTATTTTTCAACCCTTGATGTCACCCCTGTT
This sequence comes from Ilex paraguariensis, assembly GCA_963454935.2. Classification (NCBI taxonomy): domain Eukaryota; kingdom Viridiplantae; phylum Streptophyta; class Magnoliopsida; order Aquifoliales; family Aquifoliaceae; genus Ilex; species Ilex paraguariensis. The sequence goes on along the minus strand of CAUOFW020008745.1, from coordinate 4,853 downwards.
GGAGTAAAAAATTTTAAATTTAGGATAACATTTTGACAGTTATAGGGTTTTCACCCTTGATGCCACTTCCCCTTGGAGTTGCTCTAACCGAGAAAGCACCTCTGTGGGAAATTATGACATTTGTTTAAGACATCCAGGGATGTGCAAAGCTATTGGAATAGAGGTTCACTCATACTCCTAGAACCTTGAATAACCAATACATTGGATAGTAAAAACCCATTCTGTCACGTCCCAATTTTCACAATAGGCATGAACTAACTATCATCCACCAAAACGTGAGAGCATAACTAAAATAAAACATACAATAAAACAAAACATCAATGTTCAACATAATCTAACTAAAAATCCCCAAAAGAAACATAAGTTAACCATTAATTGTTTACATCTACAAAATCCCAATAAAACTTATTGATCATTTGAAAGCAACCAAAACTCATAATTATGAATAATCAGACATTCATAATAACACAAAACTAAGAAAACAATCTATACTCCTTGAAATTGGGATCAACCTCTAGATCTGCCTCAACCTCAGAGTCTTCGTGCTCACCTATGTCAATATCGACCTCAATATCAAAATCTGAAAAATGTAAGGAATGGGTGGGCAAACAAACCCAATAGAAAAAAATTTCCAAAAATAGATAAGGTTTATGAAATTGATAAACTTGAGCACGTGATACCGTATAAAAAAATGACACGTGACTACTTCCATCAAAAAACTTAACGGTTCGTCTATGTGGGGACCAAAATGATACAAATTGAATACTTTAGAGACAAAATTGATACATTGAAGACTAAACTAACAAAAAATGCATTCTTTAATGACCAAAAGTGCTATTAACCCATTGTATAAAGTACGGTAACTTGCTAGATACATTCAACCATTTATAAGTTAGAATAGACAATTAAGCATAATAGAGATTGCACAAATATATTACTGAACAATGTATCACAAATCCATCACTCTTCACTAAAGAATGGATGAGAAACTACTTACCCTTCATGGCCGTTAGTAGGTTAGAAAGGTGAGAGAACCTCATCCATCCAAGTAAAGAGAACTCAAGATTACAAAAGATAAACACAAGATCTTTCTTCACCAATGAGTGAATGAATACAACTCACCCTTCAATGCTTAAAGGAAGCTAGAAAGGTGAGTGAAGTTCATCCCTCCAAATGAAGAAGATTGGAATGACAATAAATAAATACAAGGCTCTTGTCTTTACTAAAGATGAAGTGAAATACAGCTCACCCTTCAAAGCTTAAAGGAAGTTAGAAAGGTGAGTGAAGTTCATCCTTCTAAATAAAGAAAGAAGCTTATGAAATGTAAAAGCTAGGAATTACAAACACTACAAACATTACAATACTTTTAGAGGAAAATGGAACTAAGAATAAATCTCCAAAAGTGATGTCTTCCTCCTTAAGCCTAGGGGGTATTTATAGAGGGAGATGAGCGGCAATGGGTGGTAAAATGAACTAAAAATCTAGAGCTTAAGGTGTGAAAATAGATTCCAACTTGCGATGTAGGTTTTCAGGATGGTGGTTACGGGCGTTCAGATTCCACTATTTCCCTGTTTTGCAAGGCTATTGAATCTATGTTTAGGAAAGGGCTTCTGGAAGGTAGTGGCTGGTGTTTAGATGCCTGTCTCTGTCAACCTCCTTACTTTGCAGCCTTGTTTGGGGATCTTTTGTCTGTGTTGGGCTTCCGGATGGTGTTTTTACCCTGCAATTGAAGTTTGTGCCTAAATCTACCTTATACTAATTAAATAATTCAATTTAAAATCAAGCAATTAACGTTTTTAATGTATATTGAAATGTTACTTTTGCTGGTTAATCACACCCCCCAACCTAAATATTACTAGTCCCTAGTAATAATAAAACATACAAGCACTTGCGTAAGATTCACAATTGCATTTAGACTATACAACAAGTTGTTAAACCCCTACGTCACCCATAGTGGACTATTTTTATCTCGTGAAGGTTTCCAATGAAGATACCTACAAACTTCTTTTGACCGCATCCTGACTTAGAACATATTATAATATCCTAATTAAGAATGAGATTTAAAACAAATTCCCTATCCACCCGATGAATTTACATAAGAGCTACCCTATAGATTTAAATGCAATGAAAATATATACATGTCCCCATTTTCACTTGAGACTCGTGAATGTGTGAAATGAGTGTACAATTTAATAGATTTATCAAATGAAACCCACTTCTACATTGGCTATCCAATTTTAGCTTTGATGGAAACCTTACCAATGATTTTATCTCATAACAACATATTCTCTGATTATAGTGATATTCCAATTTCCAATAGTACGACCTCAGATTTCTGATTATATTTGCTTCATGACAAATTACACTTGGGTGATCAATTCTAAAGCTGTAGTAGGACCTAAAAAATTGACTTAATTTGTTGACATAATGTTATATCAAGCGATGAAATTTCAATGAAAAAGTCCAATAGTTACAATTACAAGAATGCTATTGGACCATGTCACTATCACACAACAAATTAGGTTAATTTTTTAGATCCCGATAGCATTACCTTTTTGGAAAATTTTTTTTATTAGGGCAACTCTAGCCCTTTTGTACCCAAATTTAAATTTAGGTAAAAATGGTCTAAAATTATTCTCCGATGCTAAACTTATACCCATAGCAAATATAGAAAACTTTTTTTCTAAACCCAAATCAAGGAAGACTCAAATTCATACCCTTTACCTAACATTCAAAAAATTCAGCAAGTCTCCACTTTTGTCTTCAACTTTGTTCCTAGTTGCTCACGTCATCGATGAGAAAGGTCGCAGATGTTTAATTAAAATCTCTCTCTCTCTTCACCTCTCTTCACTACTCGCCAGTGGTTAGACCCTCTACACACACAAACACATACACACAAATATACATATATACATATAAATATATATAGAATCACATATCTCCATAAGAAACAAATTAATTACCTAGAAACCTCTAACTTACTGTATAAGTTCAGAGAAAAAGTAAATACAAGAAGACCCACTTGAGAAATTGATTGAAAACCCATTCATATTATCATATGATGGAAGATGTTAGTAAGCAGGGCAAGTGCACCTTGGGCACATGGAGCTCCCCCCATAAGAGGGCTCCAACAACTAGCTAGCCTATATCCCATTAGAATAGCTCACACCAATTGAGATACTCTTGGAGGGAAGGTCCACCTTTCCTGTCACTCCATTTAAAAAGCAGTTGAGGGATTTCGAATAGTGCAATCTGCCTAGCCTATAAAAAGGTCAAAGAAGCCAAGAATCAGGTAAGTAATTATTCCCAACTAAATAACATCCAATTCTCTATCTCCTCACTGACTTAATCACCATAGGGTCAACACTAGAGTCCCTTTTGTTCTCGACTTCCTTGTAGGTACATACCAGCGATCACCATATCAACCTACATTCCAGTGGTGCAGCTTTTGGGATCAATAGTTTGCGCCATTTATGGGAATTGGCTTAATTTCCAGCAATAAGATTACAAATCCCATGGCAATAACAAGAGCATCAAAAGAACCGATAGTTGATCAAACTCATGAATGCCCTAATACCCACCAAGTGGGAGGAAGGGACATCTTGCCTCTAGAAAAGAGGTCAGCAAAGGTCAAAAGAACGGAAAAGGCGATCAAGGAGATGAAACGACAGAATCAACAAATCCTCCTGCTCTGGGAGTGATATCAATCTTAAACTAGAGAGCATGTGGGGGATAACTAAGAGTTCAATCGAAGCCAAAATGAAGCTTTTTGCTTGCCCTCAAAAGTGGGTATATAATAAAGTCGTTCTCAAGAATAGGAATATATCATTCAGTAACTCGGTCGATTACCAAGGTCGTCTCGTCAAGGACAACGAATGACAAATTTGAGAGGTGATATAACAACAAAAAGAGTTATTTGAAAGTTGATAATTGTAATGATTAACTAACCTACATTAAAGATAAATTCAATAAAAAAAAGAATCAAATAATATTCGGATTTCATCCCACCCATGAACAAGAATTTCTTCACTAAATTTATAATTCATCTGCTTTCGTATTCAAACTAGTACAATCGGATGATTTTCAATTAAAAACTTTGGAAAGAATTGAAAACAGAAATTGAAAGACAATTTATGATGAAAGATTTAGGATGAAGAAAATACCACTAATTATCTATACCAAAGCCAATTGTATATAGATAATTGAGAAGTATGTTAGCTAAATAGGTTTTCGAAAGTATAACTTATTCAAATAATCACATAAATATTAAATCCCTATTTTAGAATGAAAACCCGAGTTCATGGGTTGGGAATTACCTCCTACAATTATTTGGAAAAGAAACTACTCAAATAAGATGAAAATAAAAATTGAAAGCAGTTAAAAGAGACATGTAAATAAAAGCAAAATAAATAAAACTTGTATTGAAATAAGCTTGAATGAAGGTTTTTGTATTAAAATAAGGAATTGAAATCAATTACAATAAAAGAAATAAAATACTAAAAATAAAGAAAAAATGCTTGCAAACTAAAATTAAATTAAGAACAATGAATAAAAAGGAGGAGGAACAACCCCTTCTTGGAGAAAGTCAGAGGAAGAACTTGCTCCTAAAAATACCCTATGGGTTGGTTTTTGTAAGAAAAAGTTGGGAGCGAGATGACATATATATTGCTGATTTTCTAGAGATCCTCTTTCCTATTTTGTCTATCTCTTATTCCTAAAATGTCTCCAAAAAATAATCTTTCAATATCTCTAAGATTTAGACAAAAATCTCTTTTCTATTTTGTCTCTTTTTCCTCCAAATAAGGTCTTGGAATATATCTTTGTTATTTGATCAGTCAATACCTAGGAGAATG
>CAUOFW020008744.1:0-5000 GCA_963454935.2 Ilex paraguariensis | reverse complement strand
TTAGAGCAGTACATAGCACTTTTCAGCTTATTAACCTTCTGACCAGAGCATGCTTCATATATAGAAATAAATTTCAACACATTCAGCACAGAACTTTTGTTTCCCCTCAGAAAAATCAGAGTATCATCAGCAAATAACAAATGGCTAACAAGAATTGTTCCTCTTCCAATATGAAAGTGTTTTACCAAATTCTGAGTATAAATGTTCCTCAGTCCTCTACTTAGCACCTCTTCAGCCAAGATAAACAATGAAGGAGAGAGAGGGTCTCCCTGCCTTAAACCCCTTGAATTAGCAAAGTAACCATATCTTTGGCCATTTAAACATATAGTAAAGAACTGGCTCTTCAAACAGTTCAAAATGATTTGATTGAACAAGTCAGAAAAACCAAAAGCAGACAGAACCTTTCCCAAGAAGTCCCATTCCATTCTATCATATGCTTTCATCATATCCAATTTCATAACCATATTTCCAAATTCAACCTTTCTATCTAACTCACCCACAAGCATCTGCCCCAAAGCCACACAATCCCCAATTCCTCTCCCTTTGACAAAGCCATGTTGCTCTTCAGAAATTAAAGTAGGAAGTAATGAGGACAGTCTTGTGTTCAGAAGTTTTGTAAAGATCTTGTATAAGAAATTGCATAAACTTATGGGCCTGAAGTCAGAAAATGAAGATGGATCCTCTTTCTTGGGAATCAATACTAATAAAGTAGAATTTACAGATTTTGGCATGATACCTCCTTTAAGCAGAAAATTAATAGCTTCCCCCAAATCTACTTTAATAACATCCCAGGCAAACTGATAAAACTTACCAGACATACCATCCGGCCCTGGAGCACTTTCTATTGCCATTGAAAAAACAACCTCTTTCAATTCCTCTAAAGTGGCTTCAGCAGTCAATTTCTCATTATCCTCCTGACTAACAATCTTAGGTATAACATCAAAGATGTCATCAATGATGATATGCCTCTCAGATTTATATAGATCAGCATAAAACTCCTCAGCAACCATAGCTACTTGTTTATCCCCATACACCCAGACTCCATCTTTATTTTTGATTCTAGAAATCTCATTTCTGACAATTCTGCTTTTTGCAATAGAGTGATAAAATCTGGTATTCTCTCCCCCTGAATAGCCCATCTAACATTTGACTTTTGCTTCCAATAAATTTCCTCTCTCCTTAACCAATCATCCATCTCACCTTTAGCATCCTCTAATTCAATGTTTTTTGAATTAGAGAAGTTTTGATCTAACTCCTGCTCAATCAGACTGATTTTTTGTTCAAAGATTTTCAGTTTCTCAAAAAGATTTCCAAACACATCTTTATTCCAAATTTTCATGTGAGCCTTTAGATATTTCATCTTAATGAAAAAATTGGCCATTGGATTATCTGAATAATGACCATTCCAGTTAGAAGCTATCAGAGCCAGAAAATTCTCATGATCACACCACATATCTTGAAATTTAAAATAGGAAATTCTCTTCTAGACAGAAGTATCCATAATTTTCAACAATAAAGGGCTATGATCAGAGTTACCTCTTGCTAAGTGAGCCACTTCCAGATTTTCAAATCTCAGATTCCAGCAAGGATTAATCAGAGCTCTATCCAGCCTCTGTTTCATTCTGAAACCCCCATTTCTATTATCACACCAGGTAAATTTATTCCCAGTAAATCCAGCATCCAATAGACCCCTGTGATCCAAAAAGTCACCAAATTCCTCCATAGATAAAAGAGAAGGAGAGGCTCCTCCTAGTCTTTCAGCAGAGGATAAAATTGTATTAAAATCACCCACAACCATCCAAGGGACATCAGAAGGGACATCAATATCCAACAGGTGTTCCCATAAAAGCCTTCTCATTAAAAGGTCACAGCTAGCATATACAATGGAGACCCAAAAAACCAGTGAATTCTTAAATGTAATTTCCACAGTCAATACTTGGCCATGCTCAAACATTACCTTCAATTTGATTCTCTCATCCCATAATACCCAAATATTCCTTTCTGCTAAAGCATTAGAGCAGAAATGCTCTAGTCCAATGCTCCTAGCAAAAGGAACCAGTTTGGACACCAACAGTTTAGGCTCTTGAATTGCAACAAGAGAAACATCATGCAATTTAATGAGTTTCTTTAATCTCCTCCTCTTAGCATCTTTACCTGCCCCTCTCATGTTCCATGATAGAAAATTAATCATAAATTCATAGAAGAATGGACATCACTGGAACTAAATCCATTATCATCCTCATTTCCATCCAAAGAACTACCAGAATTATCAGAATCAACATTTACCACCTTCTGAGTTCTAGAACTGGCCTGATCAGAGTAGTAACCTTTATCTGGAGGTTCTCTTACTCTAACCAAACCATTCTGATCATCTAAAGACTTCTGGCTCCCTCTTCTAACTGTCATTCCATGTTCAACTAAAAAGGAAGAACCCAAGGATTGAGCATAAAGAGTTTTACACTCTCCAAGAACTTCCATTAGATTGATATCAGCCATACCCTGATTAAGAGGAACTAGATTTCCCCCTGATTTACCCTTGTTTCCTTCAATATCCCCCACAGTAACCACCTCATTAGCAGCAGGCAAAAAGATAGGAGATGAAGAGTAAGAAATCACCAAATTAGTACCTTCATGATTAGGAGGTTCCAAACTGATGTCAACATTATCAGTACCATCACCCTCTTGAGTTCCACAATCCACAACCATTGGGGAAATATCAAGAGACCCAACCTCAACTCCCACAACATCATTAATCAAAGCAGCATTTGCTATATTACACACATTGATCATCTCCTGTGGAACTGGATCAGTAATCAGTTTATCAGCAGCAGATGCTCCAATATCAGTACTCTTATCAGCACTGAATGTCTGCCCAATACAGCCATATTCCTACCATTTTCCATGTCCTCCATTCCAATCACCCTTGCATTTCCCACCTCAACATCAACAGTTGTATTATTTGAATTTGCAGCATTATCAATATTCACCATAATAACAGAAGCTAAGCCATTTTCAATAACCTTTCCAGGTAAACTTTCAGGTAAATGTACAGGTAAATTCCTGCCATTATCCATTTCCTCCATGCCAACCTCCTCATTCAGTACAGCAAAGCTATTCTCCACAGCAGTAGTTTGATTCATGGATTTCTGTCTATATTCCTTTCTGGGATGCACACTCAGTCCATCTATAACAATAGCTTTTCCTTTCTTTTTCCTCCATTCCTCATCCTTGTTAAGAACATGTTCAGTTGACTGTTTATTCTCAGAGGCATCACCTTCCACTTTCTTCTTTCTTCTGCACAATATTTCATCATGCCCTTGCTTAAGACAAGCAGGACAATATTTATACTCCTTTTCATATACTATCCTCTGCCAACGACCACTCACTCCCCCCATGTCTAACCAGAATCTCCTAGGATTACTGGCCAGAAGATTCATTTCCACACAAGCCCTGGCTACACCAGGCCTAGAGAGATTTAGAGTAGCATTGTCTATCACCAAAATTCTACCAACTGGACTCAATATGTCCCTCAGACTCTCTCTATTAAACAGATGTATTGGAAGACCTGGCAAAGATATCCATACTGGTACAACAGGAGGCTCAATCCCAGGATAGAATTCTGGAAACCATTTGAAGAAACGAAAGAGGTAACCCTCAATGTATGTATTATCTTTTAGCCATACTTTCACATAATCCTCATACAAAGAAAATCTAATCAGTACATGCCTCGGATCAAGCACTCCTACAGAAAAATCCCCCTTCAATAACCATCTAGAATTAATAAACTCTTTTACCACACCCAGGGAGGGTCTACCATAGGCACATTTGCCAATAAGAGTCTGATTAAAACCTTTGGAAAGCTCCATAGTTTCAACAGGGGACCAATACATACCAGGTTCCCCTTTATTAAACACAACTCTTTTAGTAGGCTTCAGAGGATTTACAGCATTCAAGGAACCAAATAGAATTGGAGATGAAGGAATTTGAGTAGTAGAAGGATTTTGAGCATTCGTTGTAACAAGAGGAACTTGAGAATCTCTTCCAGGAATCTGGATCTGAGTTTTTGGCAGAAGTCGGTCAGTCGAAGGATCTTGAGGAGATGAATTAGGTGGAGGAATCAAAACAGAATGAGAATGCAGATTAACTCCTTGAACATTTAGAACATTCGAAGAATCAGAAGGAATGTGCATTCCTAATCCAGATGACGAACATTGATTATTTGTTGAAGATAACACAGCCGAAGGGAGAACAGAGGCAATTTGAACAGTCGGTGAATTTCGATTCAGCTGAGTCACGAGAGGCATAGTTACGGTGTTATTACATCCCAAAGGATCAACAAGTGTTAAGGAATTGATCTCTGAAGCAGCAGGAATTGTTAGAAAGTTTTCTACAGATGTAGTTTTCTTGAACAAGGAGGCGAAATTTTTGGTAATGTCAGGCGGTTTTGGGGGAATCTGATGAATTTCATGGCCAGATTTCATGCTATGACAATCAAAACAGTAGGAATTTCAATAAAATCACAAACAATAATGAAAATTCAGCTAGAAATGGAGAAGATCTGAAAAAGAAAGAGACAATTCTAGAGAGAAGTCAGACCTTCTCTCTCTAAAAAGAAATAACCGCCTCCTCCTAAACCCTAAACCCTAAACCCTAAACCCTAAACCCTAAAACCCTAAACCCTAAACCCTAAACCCTAAACCCTTAACCCTAAACCCTAAACCTAAACCCTAAAACCCTAACCCTTAACCCTAAACCCTAAACCCTAAACCTAAACCTAAAACCTCAAACCCTAAACCCTAAACCCTAAAAAAACCCTAAACCTAAACCCTAAACCCCTAACCCTAAACCCTAAAACCCTAAACCCTAAACCCGAAACCCGAAACCCCGAAACCCCAAAAACCCGAAACCCTAAACCTAAACCCCAAACCCTAAACCCCAAAACCCTAAACCCGTAAACCCTAAACCCCGTAAACCCTAAACCCGTAACCCTAAACCCTAAA
>CAUOFW020008743.1:0-15991 GCA_963454935.2 Ilex paraguariensis | reverse complement strand
AAAATTTATTTAAATTCAAAATTCTCTTATTACTCAACTAATAAACATAAATTACTTTAATAAAAATACAATTAAACTATATAAATTACACAAAAAAATCATAAATTATATTCTTGATCATAGTCAGCTTAATCAGAGTCTTCTAAATCAAGAATGTCAATGAATCGATTAATCTCATGTCATACATATCTTGTGAGCATTGGATTGGAATAAGATGGTGTCTCAGGTAGTCCTACTCTACCCATACTTAATTCAGTCAAAATGATCTAATGCTCAACCTGAAATTGGTTCCGAATATTGATTAAATTCTCTCATATGCATTAATCAACCACACTTTACACAACCACCGAGTCGATTTGCTTATCAGCGTTTGGAAAATGAACTTTTTCCACACAATGGTTTTGCTTGACTATCCAAAATTTCTAGTTTTCTCACAACTTTTACTTTTACTATGATCAGAGAGTGCATTTTTTTTTTACGAAAGTGTGTAACACACCTAAAATGAACTAAGATAGCTTTTCATCCATTTTTTGAATTTAGTTCTTTAAATTTCTAATAATTATTTAAAAGGACTCACTACACTCACTACCCGATTCTATAAAATTTGTCAGTCACAAAGATGATTATGGATTGGACTCACTAGACTCATTATCTGGTTCTTTAATGTCTGTCAATCATAAAGACGATTATGGATTGTTCCCTCCCCCAACCTAAATTTAACATTGTCCTCAATGTATAATATCATAAAGTAAAATTTGAAGACTATTGCTAATAAGGTGTGGAAATGAAATGAATTCATTATGAAAAACCCTAATCTACAAGAAAAAACAACAAACAGTTAGTTCTACTATTTATAAAAAAAATACACATAATAACTTCTCAGGGCACATATTTTTGTTCATTAACTAAATGGAATCCACGTTTCGAACAAATCCATCATAGTATGGTTTAAACTTTTGATCATTTATTTTTAAAAATATTTTCACTTAATGGATTTTCAATTTCAACTGCCTCATGTTCAAAAACTTGTTTGACAATGTATGGACCTGTCCACCTAGATCATAACTTTCTAGGAAATAGGTAGAGCCTTGAATTGTATAACAAAACTTTTTGAGATGGTTCAAATGACTTCCACACAATATTTTTATCATGAAAAATCTTCATTTTGGACTTGACAATTTTTTCATTTTCATATGCTTTATTTCTCAATTCTTCTAATTCATTAATCTGAAACTTGTAGGATGCACTTGCTTTGTCTATATCAAAATTCATCATTTTGATGTCAAATATGCTCGATGTTCTAATTCTACAGTCTAGTGACATAGTTTACCATAAACCAACTAATAAGAAGACATTCTCAAATGGTTTTATATGCATTATGGTAAGCCCAAAGCGTATCAGTCAGTCTTCAGCACCAATTCTTGCAATCTGGGGTAACTATTTTTTCTAAAATATATTTTATCTCCCTATTGGATAATTTAACTTGTCTGCTTGTTTGAGGATTATAAGGGGCAGATGCCTTGTGTGAAATCTATTAAATTTTCAAAAGATTTATTGCAAAAATGCACACCCCCATCACTTATAATAGTTTGAGGAATTTCAAATTCAGACAAAATATATTCTTTTAAAAATCTGATTACCATGTAGTGATCATTATTTCAACAAGGAATTGCCACAACTCATTTGGAAACATAATCAACAACAACCAAAATGTTTAGATGTCAAAAGGAAAGGAAAATGGTCCCATAAAATTGATGGTCCAACAATCAAGAATTTCAATAATCAAAATAGGATTTAAAGGCATCATGTTTCTTTTTGAAATATTCCCCAACCTTTAATATCGGTTATAATTTAGACAAAAAATATGTACATCTTTAAAAGGAATTGGCCAATAAAATCGACAATGCAAAATTTTAGCAATGGCAGTCTTTCAATAAAAATGCCCACCACAAGCTTCAGAATGATAAAAAGAAATAATCTGACCTATTTCATGATTAGGTACATAATGCCTTATTATGGTTGATGTCAAAAGCCCAGAAAAACAAAGTCGTGCGGGCAAAGCCTAAAGTATGTAATATTGTTACAATATGGATTGGGTTCGTTACATTAGAGATCTAAAAACCATTAGTTTAATTGACTAGTCTTAGGATGAGTAGTGTTATAATGTAATTAGTGATTGAACCATGTATGGATCCTATGTGTCCTTCAAAGAAAAGTTTCTAAAATTGGTTGTGTTTTGAAAATATAGATTGAGTTATTAGCGGGTCCCTTTTGAGCAACGCCATTTAGTATTCTAGAAAATAAGTTTTTGCTTGATTTTAAGCTTAAAAAATTAGTAGGGACTGCCCGATATCTGTTAGCCATTGCTGGAATTGTCTCTAAATATTACGTCCCAAAATCTCCCTTGGACGGCATTACTATCTAAAACCATTCACATAATGAGAGCAACTAATTAAACTTCAAAACTAAAGAGAATTTCATTCATCATCCACAATATATACAGCATCATCCAAAAGAATATGCCCAACTATAGCAATTACATCCCAAAAATCAACTATTATCTGGTAGCAGAATAACAAAAATATTAAATTTCACATTGTCTCAAAAATGAATTTCCTAGTCTAGAACATAAGATAATATAGCTCTAAATGTCCACCTCAGGAACCACGTTTCCATCTATTGGTGCTTCCCAATGTATTGGCTGATCAACTCCAAGCTCCTCCTCTAGACTATAATCTGAGAAAGATATTGTTTGTAGGGGGTGAGCACTAAGCTTTGCAGGAAAATCCTCTCAAACTCGAACAAGGTTTCAAAAGCATATAAAGTAGTCGGTCTCATTTTACAAATATCAAATATAGCTTTTGAAGGAAAACATAGACATTTCAATAGATCTCAAGTTTACATAATATGAATAATTAAATGAAAAAGTAAAACCAATTCCAAAAATAACAATTTCCAACAAGTTACCATTTCCACAATAACCAATTTCACAACAAACCAATTCCACCATAAACTCCTTTTCACAATAAACCATAACCAACCATTTGCACAATACACAATAGCCCATAATGTATATCAAACCACAACTTGTATTTGTGTATGTACTTGTATCTCAGGTATGTTGTATGATATTGCATGAATAAACACATCGAAAATATCCTGACCTATACGCACACACCCAATCCTCGCAAGGATATCCAAATTTAGGAAAGGCGTATACCAACGCATTGGCAATGATGAATCCAACCTAGGAATAGTATACTAACCCTCAGCCTCGGTACCACATGAGCTAATAGTGGTTTAGCCCTCGCAAGGCACCAACCCCACTACGAGTGGTAGGAAAATTCAAATCCTAATGGAGTAAGAAACACATCTACCCACTCTATAATACTCGGTCAATGGTCACCCATGGTCATCCAAATATCCACAAGAGATATAATACCCAACCAATTTCTTCAATCTCAAGTAAAATCCAAAAATTTCCAAATTTTACATGTATTATTTCAATAGAACAATTTAAGAAAATATGCAAGAGATCATCAAAAATACCATTTTATTGTTCAATACCAAACACTAGAGTTTTTAAATCAAGAACAAAGGAAAAATCAAGAGAAAAATTAATTTCTCTTGAAAAACTAGGTTTTTATGTCAAAACAAGGGTTTTTATGGCTACTCCACCATACCTTCCTACAAAACATGGTAATATTTGCAAGAGTATCAAAAAATAATGATTGCATAGCATATATATAGAATTGAGAGTGAAAACATACATATGTATAAATACCCTACCCTCAATGGACAAGAGCGGAAAGAAACCCCTAACTTTCTTCTTCCTTGGGGTTCTTGAAAAACTAGAAGTTTTGATCATCTTTAATGTGCAAATCCCTCTTGATCTTGTGTTTTCCCTTTATTTCTTTCTCTATAAGCCTCTCTTGGGTTATAAATGTTGAAATGGGGCTAATGAAGGTGTCCTTAAGTATTTCTACTCTTACAACCTACATATTTCATGCCTATATCATTATATATATTAGCATTTTAAAACATAATGACATTGTTATATAAAGATAAGAATGTGGGGGTTTACAATCCATCCCCCTTAAAGAAAGTTTTGTCCTCGAAATTTACCTTAAGTAGAGAACAAATTAGGGTACTTCTCTCGTATCTCCACCTTTGGTTCCCAAGTAGCTTCCTCCACCCCATGATGTTTCCACAAGACTTTCACCAGTTGGATGACTTTATTGCGAAACACCTTCTCTTTTGGTATCGAGAATCGCCACTGGTTGTTCTTCATATGTTGCTCCATCTTGAAATTTTATATCCTTAAAATCCATGACATGCGTCGTATCTGATTGACACTTTCTTAACATTGATACATGGAACACGTCATGCACCTCTAACAACTGGGTTGGTAACCGAAGTTGATATGCCATTTTGCCCACAGCTTTGATAACTTCAAATGGTCTGGTATACAACCCTACGTCGGAGGGTAGGTTGAACCACAAGGTTAAACAAGCATGGTTGGGATCCATCTCCTTTAACCCATATATCATAGTCCCCAAGGGCATCCATCATCTTTCATTTACTTGCAAGAACATTGAGTGTGGGCCCCACTGTGCTCGGGTGCATGTGGGCGGGCAGGCAGCTGACGAGCTGCTGCACGGGGACGTGCAGCCCTAAGGGGGGTAGATTGTGAGTTCCTGGTGTCCCACATCAGTTAGGGAGGGAAAAGTTGCTGGATTTATTAGTAAGCCTCTCACCTTACATGACATAAGGCCTTTTTCCAGGGGTACTAGGAGGAACAAAGCCATGAGGGCCAATGGGCCCAAAGCAGACAATATTATGTCATATGGAGGGTGGGGTGTTATACAACCCAAGCTAACCCAATGACTCCCTGCTACATACAGACACTCTATGTCAGTCTCTCACCTTACTCTCTTCTTTCTCTCTCATCTCAGTCTTTTCTCCAATCCATCTTCTACACAAACACCATCCCCTCCCCTCCCCTCAATCACCACCTCCTCTCTCTCTCTCGCGAGCACCCAGCCCCAACGGCACTCAGATAACTGCCACCGGAGCCACCAATGAGGTAATTTATGTCTCCCTCTCTCTTCTTTTTTGTATGTCTATCTCCTTGCCTCTATCTGCTTCTCAGCCCCCACCCCATCTGCTACCCCCACCCAATTGCTTTGCTCAGGTTTAACGACCCTGTCAAAATCCCCAATTGTATGGACACTGAAGATGACCTGGGCTTGCGAGCTCTTTCATCCAAGCGTGTACCCACACGTGATAATTTTCAGTTGGTTTCCATGACAAAGAAACTAAAAATTTCAGCAATTACCAATTTTTGTTATTCCTTTTTAGGCAGCAGAAGTTCACTGCATCATGAACTCAATACATTTGACTTATTATCACAACAACTCTATTGAAATTGCTCACTCTTGAGTCTTTCACCTTCAATAGTAGGTAAGAATCTTCAAATGCTTTGCTGGTATTTATTGTTGTCCCCATCACATAAGCCCCATAGAGAACAAACATAACCTCCCTACAAGTTGTTTGATCAAATGTCCCTGATATACATTTTTTGTTTTTCACACGGATGAATAAACATGGACAGAGCACATATTTGGTGTTAAATTTTGGGGAAATAATTTTATTTGGTCTTAATTTGTTGTTATTACATACCACCAAGTGTTTGTTGAAATGTCTGAGAGAAATATTGTATACTCTACCACTGATTTTTTGTTTGATTGATATGAATCCTTTGTTTCTGGTTATAGTTTCTTGAATTTAATGCCCAATGCTTAATATCCAAAAGCATTTTATGTTGGCGCATCAATGATTTTTGTTATTTTCTTTTCACTTTATTTTGGTCAGTAGTTGCCTAAATGGTTTTGTTCTTATTTTGAAGGTTTCTGAAGGGAGCTTCAAGCATTGATCAACATTTCTATTCAGCATTATTTGAGAAAAACATACCCGTATGTCCAAATGGCATGATCATTTTTCGGCTCTGTTATTTTGAATAACTTTTTTTCTAGATATCCTGGTTGTCAGTTAGATATTTGGATGCCTTATTTTACTGTTTGTTGGCATTGTTTCAAGTGCTCCAGGGTTTGTTGAGCATATGGAATGTTTCATTTCTTGGTTACCCTGCAAGAGTGAGTAAGATGCTACATTTAATTTCCACCGTTTGACAATTTTCTGATAATGTCTTCTTACTACACACCCCATAACCTTGAAGCTTCAAATTCTTGCAGACCATTTTACCTTACTCTGAAGCCCTGGAAAATTTTGCCCCACATATTCAACAGATTTATTTAACATAGCTTTCTACTTGAATATTATTTTGGAATCTTTATCATAATACCCTTAAGGCCTTCCAAATTTAGGTTAGCATGGAGAGTAATGGGAAAGGAGGATCGATTGATGGTCGGCCTCTTCCCTTTGAGGCTGGTGAGATTGATTTTGGTGAACCAGGAACAAATGTTCAGCATAGCTTTTACCAATTGATTCCCCAGATAACACATAAGTACATAAAATATTTTAATTTAGCTGGTTGTGTGAAATTTAGAATTTTGACACTTTGATTTGTGAGAAGTTTAGAATTTAGAACTTATGTTAGTTGGTGTTACCTTAGACCAAGAATGGGTTCTATGAAGCTGTCTTGCTACTCAGGTTGTGCTTCTTTATTTTGTTGTGTTTGACTTTTTATGTTGGCCATTTGATTTCATGCTTAAATGATGATTTACAGGATACTAATATGTCTATTTGTTGAGTTCTCATAACTGTCCATGGTTTGCTGCTATCTTGCTTTGGTTTTAATCTATTGTGTTGAATTTGTTATGATCTTCTAGGCATTTGTTGCAGTGGTGCTAGGTGGTGATGGTTTTGGAAAGATCATGTAAGTGACTTTTAGTTCTTTTTTTTCCTTTTCCTGTTTGGTTAGTTGTGTAATTTGGAGTATTCCTGATTTAATATAAATTTTTTTTTGAATTTAAGTGGTCAAAGTATTGGTTGATGACAACTGTTGACGGCTGCCCATCTAATACCTCAGGTATCCCATTGAATGGAATAAAATTTTGAAGGTAACCTACTGAATGGAATAAAATTTTGAATTATTTGGTTTATGTTCAGTTGATCTTCCAAGAAACAAAGAATGCTTACCGAAAGAAAATATATGAAGAATATGGTAGTTAAGCAAAGTACGTGGGATCAAGCTATTTTTTCTCCTTTAGTTTGTGTTCTATTTATTCATAGGAATAGAATTTTGCATTATATTTTCCAGTGTTTTATCTACTACCAAACGATGAGTTACCGTTATATTTCTATACGATTTGTTTGAGGATGACTGAATATGTTGTTTGTGGGATAATTAGGATGTAGGGAATTTAATTTGTTGTGTTTGAGCTTATGTTTTGTGCTTTGGTAAAGAGTTCAAGTAGTTGACTCTTGATTGATTTTGTTCACTAAGCCAAAAAGTTTCATTAATTGTACTTCGATGGAGTATTGATAAAAATATTAGGGTAAATATCATAATTTGTCCCTAAATTTTTGTCACAGATTTCAATTTGGTCCTTGAACTTTCAAATCTCTCAATTTAGTTCCTCAATTATCAATTGTCTTAATTAAGTCATTTCGTCCATTTCCACCATTAGATAAAAAAACATACGATTTAACTCTTACTTGATTATTTTGCGTTCAAATTTAATTTTTAATTTTTTTTAGTTGCACCATGCCTTCAGGCACGGGTTATCCCTATTAGCTTAATATGTCATCAATAAACACAATGACAAACTGATCTAGATACGACCAGAATACCCTGTACATCAATTCTATAAAGGCTATTGGAGCATTAGTCAATCCAAATGGCATTACTATATATTCAAAATAACCATACCGGGTATGAAAAGTTGTCTTAGGAATATCCTCCTCCTTGATCCGCAGTTGATGGTACCCTTTATGAAGATCAATCTTAGAGTAATACTTAGAACCCCTTAGTTGATCGAATAAATAATCAATTCGTGGTAGTGTATATTTATTCTTCACTGTCACTCGATTCAACCTTCGGTAGTCCGTGCATAACCGAAGTATTTCATCATGCTTCTTCACAAAGAGGACTAGGGCTCCCCAAGGTGAAGTGTTTAAACAGATAAACCTAATAGTCAAGAGATGGTCCAACTGCTTCCTTATCTCCTTTAACTCCAAAGGTGCCATCCGATAAGGAGCAATGGATATGGGTTTGATTCCTGGATAGAGATCTATCTTAAATTCAATCTCTCTCTATGGGGGTAACTCAAGTAGTTCATATGGGAAGACATCAGGAAAATTCGATACTATCAACACTACGTCCGCATGGAATTTATCCCGATCATCTCCCATTAAGCTGGCCAAGAAACTCAAATTACTCCCTGCCTTAGCTTTCAAGAATCTATTGTCCGTAGTGGAAAATGGGTGGGAAGAACTCTGATCATTAATGAAACTAAAAACTACCCCACCTGGTAATTGGAATAAAATTCATTTACGAAAATAATCCATTATCGCACGGAAAGTGGACAACAAGTTCATCCCAAACATTATGTCATACCCCTTCAAGTCTAATGTAACCAAGTCAACAATTAATTCTTGCTCCTCAATTCGAAGCACACAATCTCTACACACCCTCCTAGTATCCAACTATTCTCCCGTAGGTATGTCAATACTCAAGGTATGTTCTAGATTCTCAAAGTCCAATCCCAAATTAAAAGCATATGTAGTGCGCATGAATGAATGAGTAGCCCCGGGGTCAAATAGAATTTTGGCCCAAGAATTATAGAGAAGAACAATACCTTCCACAACTGCATTGGACACGTCTTCCTCCGATTGGGTCAAAGCAAACACTCTCCCTTGATTGGCACTATTCGGTGCTATAGCTCCTAACGGTCTTTGATGTAGTGGTTTCGATAGTGGTGGCTTATGTGCATTAACCTGTCCATTTGTTGGGGTATTCTTTTAGGGTGGAAAGATCGGACAATGATTCTGAATATGCCCCAAACCTCCACATGCAAAACAGGTTCGTGGGTCCACTCTTACCTTCTATGATAAGCCTCCAACTCCTCAAGCTGTCTGAAGTCTCTGTCCAACCACCTAGTCTAGGTAATGGTATGGTGTCGCCCTCTGCACTCCACTGCTGCTAGAACCAGTCCTGATCGGACCTCCCCTCACAAAGTTTTATCACTGCTAGGTGTCATCGGTGTCTCTCTCCACCAGTGCAGCTTTATCAACTAGATCCCCATACTCCCATATCTTGTGAGCCACAAGCTTCTCCCTAATGGTAGGCCTCAAGCCCTGCTCAAAATGTTTGGCCCTCCTAACCTCGGTAGCGGGATAGCTCATCAAACTTCCTTTCATAATCTGCCACCGTCATGCTACCTTATCGTAGAGCAAGAAAATATGCACTCATCTTGTCCCTGACCGATTCAGAAAAATACTTGTCATGGTAGATCTGATCAAAATCCTCCCAGGTAAGAGCATCCATATTCCTCCTTCTCTTCACCGAGTCCCACCAATGATTTGCCTCCCCCTCTAGCAGATATGCAACTAGGCCGACCTGCAAATCCTTGGCTACTCCCATCACATATTTTCTTCACCTGGAGAATCCATTTATCCATATCCAAGGGGTGAGAGCTTCCTTGAAAAGTAGGTGGACATTGCCGCAAAAATTCTCGAAGAACTACCATCCTTCGATGGATGGTAGTTCCATTCTAGTCTTGGTTGTTGTTTTCTATTCTGGTGTTGCACCAGAGTGGTTATCTCCCTTAGGCATTCGTATATGACATTCATGGCATCTGGAGGTGGTGGTGGTGGTGGGTTTGCTTGGCCACCATGTCCCCGTCCACGTTCACGTCTATCATCCATCTTGCACATCAATTCTCAATTTAGTTTCCTTGATGTACAAGACATCCTAAATATCATTCTAATCTAAAGCATAAGACTTGAATAAAATTTAAATCAACAATTTCCTTCAACCTAATCCTACCTCTCTAGTGGTAATTCATAACCTACCGTTCTCATGTAAGACCTAATTCCTAGGCTCTAATACCAAATCTTATAACACCCCAAAATTCCCTTTGGATGACATTACTATCTAAAACCATTTACATGATGAGAGTAACTAAATAAACTTCATAACTAAAGAGAATTTCAATCATCATCCACAATATATACAACATCATACAAAAGAATATGCTCAACTATGGCAATTACATCCCAAAAATTAACTATTATCTTGTAGCGGAATAAAAAAAATATTAGACTTCACATTGTCTAGAACATAAGAGAATATAGCTCTAAATGTCCACCTCAGTATCCATGTTCCCATCTATTAGAGCTTCCTAATGTATCAGCTCACCAACTCCGAGCTCTTCCTTTGGACCATAATCTGAGAAAAATATTGTTTGTAGGGGGTGAGCACTAAGCTCTGTAGGAAAATCCTCCCAAACTCGAACAAGATTTCAAAAGCATATAATGTATGACATCAAACCACAACTTGTATTTGTATATGTACTTGTATCTCAGGTATGATGTATGACATCACATGAATAAATATATCAAGAATATCCTGGCCCACACACACACACCCAATCCTCGCAAGGATATCCAACTTTAGGAAAGGCGTATACCAACGCATTGGCAGTGACGAATCCAACCTAGAAATAGTATACTAACCCTCAGGCTCAGTACCACGTGAGCGAATAGTGGTTTGGTCCTCGCAAGACACCAACCTCACTATGAGTGGTAGGAAAAATTCAAACCCTCATGAAGTAAGAAACACATCTACCCACTCTACAAACCTAAGCCTCTACGCTATGCCCCCAAAATGGAAAATTTCATCGTTATGTTGGGCATAAGAAACACATCTACCCACTATACAATACCCAATGCACGGCCACCCATGCTCATCCAAACATTCACAAGAGATACAATACCTAACCAATTTCTCCAATTTCAAGTAAAATCTAAAATTTCTAAATTTCACATGTATTATTCCAATGGAACAATTTAAGAAAATATGCAAGAAATCATCAAAAATACAATTTTATTGTTCAATACCAAGAACTAGAGTTTTTAAATCAAGATCAAAGGAAAAATTAAGAGAAAAATCAATTTCTCTTGAAAAACTAGGTTTTGATGTCAAAACAAGGGTTTTTATGGCTATTCCACCATACCTTCCTTCAAAACATGGTATATTTGTAAGAGTATCAAGAAATAATAATTTCATAGCATATATATAGGATTGAGAGTGAAAAAATACATATATATATATATATATATATATATATATATATATATATATATATATGCCCTACCCTCAATGGACAAAAGTGAAAGAAAACCCTTACCTTTCTTCTTCCTTGGGGTTCTTTAAAAACTAGAAGTTTTGATCCTCTACAATATGCAAATCTCTCTTGATCTTGTGTTTTTTTCCTTATTTCTTCCTCTCTAAGCCTTTCTAGGGTTATAAATGTTCAAATGGGACTAATGAAGGCGTTCTTAAGTATTTATAGGGGGTGAAATAGTCCCCTGTGCGCGAATCTGAAAGTCAGAATTCGTAACTCACGTTCGAATGTCAGTAGTGCAATTTTCTACTTTACGTTCGAACATCACTTTGGCGTTCGAACGTTAGTTACTCCCAGTACTTTTACTTTTGCATTAGAGTTCTATCAGACACAAAAGTACTGCGACGAACTTTTGTTCGAACGTCCTCCTAGTTTCTACTGAAACTTCTAGTGAAGTTTTGATCTATTTAGAGGTTGATTTGAAAAATATTTGTCAAACACTATTTTGTAGCCCTGGAAGTTTATTATATACTGTCCAAATTATAGGTCAAACGGAAATCAGTATAAAAAGGTATGATCCTTTCTACCCAACTTTTATCTAAAATGTGTTTGAACTTCGAAATACTTCCAAACTTCTATAACATACCCTATTACCTCAACTAACATTTTTATTTCTACTCTTACAACCTACATATTTCGTACCTACATCATTACATATATTAGCATTTCAAAACATAATTACGTTGCTATATAAAAATAAGAATGTGGGGGTTTACACTAAAAGACTTAGGAAAATTTGGGGAAAGGCTATGCATGTGGCAGTAAAGAATACCCTCTAGGTCGCTCTTAGGCTGCACGAGCGGTCTGATATTGCTCAAGCAGTCCTTGTGATCACTCGAGTTGTCCTTGCTTTGCCTTTCTAGTTTGAATCCAAATTTCATTCTAGTGACCACTGCCTTCCCACTACTCAAGTGGTTATTCGAGAAATTGGGTTTTCTTGGACCCCAAGACAAATCTTATTTTGAGCCAATAAATAGAGGCATGCCTTCCTAACTTAGAAGAAGCCTCTTGAGAGTGTTTCAACCTATGTAGTAGCTTGGAAGCTTGAGTCACAACCCTAAATCCCTAAATCAAAACGCTAACATCTTGGGATTACTATCCAATCTCACAATTTGAAGAAGAAGAGCTTGGTTGGTTTAACCAAACCCATTGGAAGTGTGCATATCGATATTCTTGGGTGCATCCTAGGAGTGCTCGATGGCTAATTGAACCATGTGGTTGGGGAATTCAAGTGAATCTATCCAAGACATCGATGGGTGTATCCAGTGGAGAGGTTTATGGAAGGAAATGATAGTCTAATCAAGATATTAGTTAAGGAATAAGTCTTGAATACTTATAAAATGAATTTGGAATAGTGGATTAAGTTTTGGTATAGCCCAAGTGGTTTACCGCGATTTTTCCTGAGGTGGGTTTTCGCATAAACAAATTGCTTATATTCACCATTGTTAACTTTTGTACACATTTGCAATTTGATGCACACACGGCACTATGTGTTTGATGAATTGATTGTTTGAATTTACATATCACATATAGTTTCTTTTTTTGGTTGGGGATCCCATAAGAGATTGAGTGCTGAGTATTTAATTGATGAAATCAATACACCAATCTTCATGGGTTTAAGGGGTCATTGTGATTTAAAAGGGGTTCTCACACTTAACTTTCAAATCATTATGTGACGAGGTAATTGAGGTAAACGTAAGTTAAAATTGGAAGTCATCTAAGCTTAATTGCCCCCCCCCCAAAAAAAAAAAATCTAGGTAGTGTCTAGCAAGCTACATGTATAATCGTAAGGGAAGATCAATTTCGTACCTGCCCCTTCTGCAACATGATACTTGAGAGAAACCTCTTCATGCACCAATATAGGAGGTTAATAGTTCGTCTAATGGTCACCACCCTCACTGTTGGACCTTAAAGTCGCAGGTTCGAACCTTGTAGTCCTTTCCCCTATATTAGTGCCTCAACAAATATATATATATATATATATGTATATGAATCAATATAGAATGTTCGAATGCCTATTCTTAGGGACAATGCAAAACAAATCTTCTCTATCGTTGTTATCAAATTCATGTAATATATATTGGAGGTTGGAATTTTCTAATGTAAGGATTTTTCCACCAGATTATACACGTGGAATTGCATGCACAACCTAAAGGGGTGAAAAGGTTAATTAAATTTTTTTGGCTTGAACGAAGACCAATTTATAACCTATTAACCACAATAAAAAAATTAATTAATTAATTAATTTTCAATTTAGTGCTTTGAACCCTTTTTCCCCCAACAAGAACATCCTATCATGAATGAATGGATGCCATATGTATATGAGTACAACAACACCAAACAATCCACTTCATTCTTCAATCCCTTCAACAAGCCAACCACCAATCAACAAAAGATATGTAAATCAATGAGTCAGTGAATCAAACACATGACATGTGTGTGTGTGCAAATGTGTATTAAAAATTCAAGCAATAACAAGATCATCAACAACACAAGAAATTTTATGTGAAAACCCTTCTGGGGAAAAATCAAAAAACCGGCACCCAAATCACAAGTCTTATACCTCAACCAATACACCATGGTTAGATATTTCCTTGCTTGTTCATATCCCCTCTAGATACACCCACTGTAGTCTTAAGTAGATTCACTTGGACATGCCCGCCACAATGAACCGTTTAGGCTTTGAGCAATCTTCTAGGACGCACCAAGATTCTTGGTATACACAAAACCTATATGGTTTTTGGTGCTTCACAAAACAAGATATTCTTCTTCAATGTGCAAGGTTGAATAGGAGTTGTTCTTGAAGCTCTCTAGATGATCTTTAGTCTTTTTATAGCTTATAGAGGCTTACCTTAAGTGAAAAGAAGTGTGCCTATTTATAGACCCCGAAATTAGGGTAGTCTTGAAGCCCAATAAAACTAGAATTTGTTAAGGACTGCTCGAGCGGTGAGGGAGCGGTCAGAGCATGGTCAAACCAAATCAGTGTAGTAGGGATCAGTGGTCAAACTGCTCCAGCCATTTGAAGGCTGCTCAAGTAGCGAGCAGTGACTTGATCTGAAATGTGTACACCCAAGTGCAGGCGGTCAAACTATAGTAATAATCCGATTAAGTTCGAAATCGAATCCACAAGAAACTATGATTGGTGTTCTGAAGTAAGCAATGACAGAGACCATGTAACTGGAAACCTTGAGAGTTTGAAGTTATGGGATTTCTTTGAATAGAATAGAAGATTCGTTCCAAGAGTTTTCTAGACAAAATATAAGATAAATTCAAATGTAAAACAGTTACCCTTTAGCTTGAGGATCAGAACATGTAGTTGATCATCCCAGTTTATTATACTCGTGCTTTATAACTCAATTAACTCCTGTGTCAACAGCGAGTTAATCGAAAGACAAAGATGGACTATGAAAATTAAGCACATGATTCCGATGTCTTTCTAGAAGTTTACAAGAATTGTCTATGCCGAGATTTAACTCGTCTACAAACAAGCAAGTGTTTTTACAATGCATCCAACCATGGCATTAATGTTTCATTCTTTAGATAAAGCACAATAATGGTGAAGATTGAAATGTTGTCATGAAGATCTAGTTAGGGCAGTTGTCTTGAACCAACGGGTCATCCGTGACATAGAAAGAACCCTTGGTTATACAAAGTACATTAGCTTTGCTAGATACAATCAATTATTCAATAAGCAAGTGGAATATAAAGCATTAAAGCATAAAAGAAATACACAAATATAAATTTCAAATAATCAAATATATGTTCATCACCTCTTACTAAAGAGTGAATGAGGAGCTACTCACTCTTCATAGCTTGGGTAAAGCTAGAAAAATGAGTGATACTCATCCTTCTAAGTAGAGAACTTACAAGGTAAAATACAATAAGCGAAGAGCCGATCTTCATCAAAGAATAAGTGAATCACGTTCCACCCTTCATGGCTTTGGTAAAACTCTAGAAAAGTGAAAGAGTTTCACTCCTCTAAGGAAGAAGGAAGAAGGAAGTTCAAGCAATGAAAGTGAAAGACATGAACAATAGAAGTAAAAGAAATCTAGTCACATTTGGAGGGTGGCTTCCTCAACTATGAAATGGAGGGTTGCTTCCTCAACCAACATATGAACTAACTCCCTTGATACAAGCATATATAACATACATCTAACTACATAAGTGAGAGTCCAAGCCTCCATCTAGTTATTGACTAGTTCTTGGAGTAGTCTAAGCCTTACAAACCAAGTTCTAGTCTTTTACAAGAACATCCTCCTCTTCAAAGGCTCTGCCAAGGGGAGTATTTATAGGCAAGGAGGAGGGGGAGACAAGGGATTGTGAAGGAATAGTGTATGCCACCCAAGTCCAAGTGAAAAACCAACTACTCTACAGCCTGCCAGTGGTGGACGTTCGAACGTGATTTGGCGTTCGAATGCTGTCTCTATTTTTCCTTTACAGGCATTCGAACATTGTCTGGCATCCGAACATTTCTGCTGTTTTTGATTTGTGGGCGTTTGAATGCCCGATGAGGTCTGACCTCCTCACTCGAGTGGCCTGTGGTCTTCTGTGGAAACCCATTTCCACACTCCATGCACATCTTGGCTCTTTGCACTCATCACTCTAATCTTCAATCAAAT
>CAUOFW020008742.1:0-15996 GCA_963454935.2 Ilex paraguariensis | reverse complement strand
TCCTCCTGCCTCGTACTTCTCTTACCCGGAGTCACCCACAACCTATTGCCACCAACCTCTTCGATTCCAATGTCGCTTTACAAGATTGGTTCCCTCTCCATCACCCACTATACCCTTCTGGAAGCTTTATGTGGATGGGTCCTCCACCAATGAGGGCGAGGGAGCTAGGCTAGTACTGATCAGCCCTCATAGTACTCTATTGAAGTATGTCGTCTCTCTCCTCTTTGCCACGTCCAACAATCAGGCTGAGTACGAGGCCCTCATATCAAGCTTGAGACTGGCACTGGAGATGGAGGCCCTCAACCTTACGACCTACAATGACTCTCAACTCATAGTAAACCAGGTGAGGGGAGATTTTGAAGCAAAGGAAGAAAAGATGCAGGAATACCTCTCAGTGGTACAAGCTCTACTCACAAAATTTGTCTACTTCTATATCCATCATGTGCCTCGAGAGGAGAACACTATGGCTGACGCCCTCACTAAGTTCGCCTCTGCCAATCTACTTATGGGCCCAGTGCTAACAGGTCACCAGTATGAGCCTAGCTCCCCTAAGACGGAGGAAGGCAACGTCCACTGCACCTCATCGGAATCCAACTGGATGACTCCCATCTGAGCCTACCTGAAAGAGAAAAGTCTCCCAGACAACCCAATGGAAGCTCAAAATCTGAGGATGAGATCATCTAGGCATGTTATCCTACAAAACACCCTTTTATAAGAAAAGTCATCTCCCACTGCTCCATTTTCTCACCCCCAAAGAAGCTGACTATGCCATGAGAGAGATACACGAGAGAGTATGTGAAAATCATTTAGGAGGGCGTGCATTGGCCCATAAAGCATTCAGACAGGGATACTATTGGCCCATCATGATCAGAGATTCTAGAGATTTTGTCAGGAAGTGTGACAAATGCCAACGCTTCACGATTGTGTCCAAACAACCACCCGAGGAGCTCACCACCATCCAAAGCCCATGGCCTTTCTCCATGTGGGGGATCAATATCCTGGGTCCCCTCCCAGTAAGTCGAGGCTAATGCAAATTTATAGTCATAGCCATAGACTACTTCACTAAATGGGCAGAAGCCAAAGCCCTAGCCAGAATCACAGACCAAAAGATAAAGATTTCATATGGAAGAGTCTAATCTGCCGCTTTGGAATACCACACGCTATTGTAAGTGACAACGTCCAACAGTTTAATAACAGGCTCCTCAACAGTTTCTGTGTGGACCTCCAAATCAAGCAGCCTCACTCCAGCCCTGCCTATCTACAAGCAAATGGGCAAGCAAAGGTCACTGTCAGGACCATACTCTGAAACTTTAAAGCCAGACTAGAATCCGCAAAAAGAAGATGGGTATATGAAATTCAATGAGTGCTATGGGTCTATCGGACGACACTAAGAGGTCCTACGGTTGAGACCCCATTTTCCATATCCTATGGGACAGAGGCGGTGATACCTGTTAAAATTGGGGTACACTCCCTTAGGGTCCAGCATCATGACCCTACCAATAACAAAAAAGGTCTCTGCATCAACCTCGACTTGGTGGAGGAGGAGAGGAAAATAGCTATGCTCAGGAATGTAAAGTATAAACATCGCATGACCAAGTACTATAACTCGAGGGTGAAGCCTCGTGCCTTCATACCTAGAGACCTGGTCCTAAAAAAGGTCATCTTCTCTACCAAGGACTCCTAGAAAGGAAAACTGGGACCCAACTAGGAAGGACCATATACGGTCACAGAGGTGGTGAGACCAGGTACCTATAGACTCTAGAATTTTGAGGAAAAAGTCCTGACCCATCCATGGAATGCAGAATATATAAAGAAATACTACTAGTAACTGGGGGCAGTGAGTCATGAGTTGGTGACTATTGTTTAGACTGTTTACCTTATTTATCTTAGTTAATTTTTTATGTTAGTCGATTTTGTTCTTTAAATATCCACTTTGGATTATGAAATAAAACTTCTCAAAATTTTCTCCAAAAGTTGTATTTCATTTAAAGTCATGAACCTTTTACAAAAAAGATAGACATAGTTTATTCCATTTAAGTCATGAACCTTTTACAAAAAAAGAAAAGAAAGACATAGTCTATTCCATTCAAGTTTATGAACTTGTTACAAAAAAGATAGACATGTTCTGTCAACAAACACTGCCTCCACTCACATAGTCCTCATCATCAGACTCACGGGCTTCATAAGGCTTATAGCCAGAAAAGTCATAGGCAGGGAACAATGCAGAAACCTTCCTCCTGACCTCATCGTAGTCGTCAACGAAAGCGCTAGCCCTCGCCCTTTCTGTGGCATCTCTCTGAGCCTTTGCCCTGGTATCTCTCTCTCACAATTGCTACCTAAAGGTCAGTCTCAAGTTGGGCTACCTTCTCTTATGACAGCCTCAACGGCTCAGCAGCACTCTCTCGTGTCTGCCACTCGAGCTCTAATTGCTTCTCGACACCTTCTCGTGCCTGTCGAGCTAGCTTTGCGACGTCCTCTCGCGCCTGCCACTCAAGTCTAAGTTGCTCTTCAGCAGCCTCACGTGTTTGCCTCTCCATTGCCCGACCATGGACTGCATCCCCAATTTCCATGGTATTGTTGAAAAGATAGAGTAGGGGCAACAAACACCTATTGGCATTCAAAGATGAAAAGGAGGTGAAGAACAAAGTCAAAGAATGACAAAGAAAGTCACATACAAAGCAGGAGTGTAAAACGTACCAAGGTGAAGCCCTCTACAATGGCATTAATCTCACCCTCTAGACCTCGAGAAGCAATGTCTTAGACTTTAACGCCGGTCACAAAGGCACATAATCTCTCCCTTGCCAAATCCACATCGTGTAGCATGGATGCTCGGGCATCACCCTAAGAAGGACACCTAGACGGACCCTTCGTCCCAGTGGAATGCGATGTTGGAACCTCGGCCTCCGCAGCACTAGAACCACCCCTGGGGGATGAGGGAATATTAATCAGAGGAGGAACACCTCCGAGCTTTGCCTCCACAGGACAAGCTGAACTGGGGGCATTAGTCCTCGCCCTCTTGGGGGGAGGAGGAGAAGGAACTGACCTGGAGGTACATATCTCTTTCACTATGGACCTGTCAAGTGGAGGACCTGAAAAATTAGTGT
Organism: Ilex paraguariensis; assembly: GCA_963454935.2. Classification (NCBI taxonomy): domain Eukaryota; kingdom Viridiplantae; phylum Streptophyta; class Magnoliopsida; order Aquifoliales; family Aquifoliaceae; genus Ilex; species Ilex paraguariensis. The sequence goes on along the minus strand of CAUOFW020008742.1, from coordinate 12,892 downwards.
AAGCCATGAATCCTACAGCATAGTTTTTCTAAAAGAACTATGAAAGAAGTCAAGTACCTTTCTTCTTCGGCCTAGAAGGATCCATGAATAACTAGCTGACGACATAATATCGGAGTGCTTCCTAGTTGGATTATTATGGACCATCTCAAGTAATCTCTCTTGTTCAATGGTGAGGGACGGCGGGCTGCAAGAAGACAGTCGCACCATAGGAATAAGTACGTGATGGCCAAGGCAAAGGATAAAAGATAAAGACCTTACCCTGCTTGGTCTTTGGAACAGTCGCCCCTGTCAGTAACCGGGCCTCCATCGGGATCTTCAGTAGTCTCCCTCTCGCCCGAGCAGATACCTACAAAAAGCATTTTCAGCCAATTGCTAAAGAAAGTAACGGTGTGAATAGAAGAGTAAAAATAATACTGGGAACATACCTTGAGAGCTCATATCATCCAAATCGGTGATCAACCGCTTCCTGTGCTCGTGAAGGGTGGACTGCACCATGCCTGAGTCGCCAACTAGGGAGCCTGAGGCGCCACCTATCTTTCTTAATGACCCTCTTTGCTGTCCTCTGAAACCTCGGGTCACTCTCACTTTACGAAAATTATTGTCCAGAGCCTTCTCGCTTGTACCTAATCCTGCGCTAACAATCCCAAAGGTTCTCTCACCAACTGCCGAGACCGCGCCGAAACCACCACTAGGAGAAGAACCGGAAGAACTAAAGCCCAAAAAGGAGTTGCCCAAGCCCCTGGCGCCACCCACAAGGACCTTTTCCATGTCACCCTGCTGCTCCTCGCCAAGACACAACGCCCCATCACCCACGGTAGCCCCTTGGGCACCACCTCCTCTTGGCTCCTCTTCTCTATGAATTTTCAACCCCCTTGTCTCCATGGTCTTGATTTGAACAATAAAGGAGAAAGAAAAAGAGAAGCAGGAGTAGGGAATGGAATAAGGAAATGAACAGTAAAGAAGTGAAGGACCCTTTAAATAGAAGAAGAAGTGGCCTCTTGAACAGCTTCTTGAAGAAGCTAAAAAAAAAAAAAAGAGGCAGTCTGAATATTTGTGCAGTCTAAGAGACCATAAGCGGTGCCAGGACATCCCAAGACAGACAGGAAGAAAGGATAAGACCAAAAAAAAAAAGAGGCAGTCCAAATATTTGTGCAGTCTAAGAGACCATAGGCGGTGCTAGGATAGCCCAAGACAGACAGGAAGAAAAGACAAGACAAAAAAAGAAGAGAAAGGGGGAGAGATCAAAGGTCAGGCGGCGCCCAGCACAATGCCAAAGCAAGGAAAAGAAAGAAAAAAAAAAGAAGAGAAGGGGGAGAGATCAGAGGTTAGCGGCGCCAGGATAGCTAGGAAGAAAAGACAAAAAACAAAAAGAAGAGAAAGAGGGAGAGACCATAGGCGGCGCCCAGGACAACCCAAGCTAGGAAGAAAAAGACAAAAAAAAAAAGAAAAAAAAGAAGGGAGAAGGCCAGCCCAACATGCCAGGACAACCTGGAAAGGAAAAGAAAAAAAAAAAGAGAGATGAGAAGTCAGAAAGGGCGTCGCCCAATCAATTCCAAAGCAAAAAAAAAAAAGGCTAAAAGATGACGGCCAGGTAAAAAAAAAAATATTTTTGATATCAATCAATATAGTAGAGTCCTGAAGACGAGAAAAATTTTGACTCACTCCAATGAAAACGAAGCACATGCTCACAACTTCTTCCCCTCGAAAAAGTCAAAGGCTCAGGGCATGGGGGGCACATGATGAGCCTAAATTTGACTGGGCCAAGCCCAATCCAAGTAAGTTGAAAAAGTCCAAAGGAAAGCCCAAATCGAAGTTAGGTCAATCTATCAGGAGGGAGTCCAAAGCAACAAAGGAACTAAGAGGCGTCAAGTATCCCCAAAGGAGGGCGTTGCCCAAGTGAACGCCACCCAAGGGTACCCCAAGGGGGCGCCACTCAGGTGGTACCCAAGAGGGCACCGCCCATGGCTTGCCTCCCTGTCCCTCTTCTCCACTCTAATGCAAGTCTAAGGCCACACCACTCCAAGTCTAAGCTCAAGATCAGGATCAACCCAGCTTAAGATCATCCTCCGACGGAATAGGGACACGAGCGAGAGAATATCGGGATGCAGAGATCCATTCCTACTAAGGCTATACTTACCAAGATAGTGGAAGACCCCTTCCTCACGTCTTTGCCTCACTGCCTTGGTGTGCCTATATAATGTAAGTCCTCTACATGTAGAGGACATGCTCTCATAGTCTTGAGATCCTTACACACACTATACCTTCCTACACACGCTGCTCTTTCCTACACACACTGCTCTCTCTCTCTCTCCAAAGTACTGTAATATTCCTGGAGAATTGTCTCTCTGGTACTTCACTTATTAATAAAAGATCTAGCCCACCGCTGCCATTCTCGAGAGTGGAGTAGGTCACCCAAACCGAACTATTATAATTCTCTGTGTTGGCTCCTTATTTACAATTTTATTATTGATTGTTTTATTTGTTGCTCATGAACTCCACCCGTTCATACACTTGACTATTAATTTTGCACAAAAATCAATTTGTGCTTCATAAATTAGAATTTTGACTTTATCAATAATTAATTTTCATCTCCTTAAAAACATAAATATTTCGATCGTTTAAAACCAAAATTTGATCATGACATAAATCAAAGGGTTAATTACAATAGGTCCTCAAAATATGAGGTGCGTTTTATTTTGATTTTTAATATTTTAATTATATCAATTTAGTCTTTAAAATATTAAATATATTTTTATATGATTCATCAAACAGATAACGTTCAGAATGATAACGATTTTTTATTATAAATTTGTCGTATAATACCTAAATATGAACAAAAAAATAATTTAGATAACTATTAACCAAATTTCTACCTAAAATTTGTCAAAGAGCTACCTAAATTCACAAATTTAATCACGAGGTATCCAATTTTTGGTCAATATTTTTGTTAAAACCTATTTAAATTTTGGTTACCCAAATTATTTTTTACCTATATTTAAAAATCATGTGATAAGTTTATGATAAAAAATAGTTAGCAATTTGAATGTTATTTATTTGAGAGACCATATTGAAACATATTCAATAATTTAGAGACTAACATGATATAATTAAAATACTAGAGATTAAAATAAAATAAATTCTATACTTTAAAGACATCCAGTGAAATTAACTCTTTATTAAATAAAATAAGAACAATGTTATTTATACCCTAAAATCTAACCTAATTTACTAACTTGATTTACTATAATATTTAGGTTAACTGTGGGTTCAATAAAACATTGAAACTTGCTCTTAATCTAATAGTTGTAATAAAAACACATCATCAAATCAATAAATCAGGAGCAATGTTTTTGGGATCTAATTTATTAACCTAATTTGCTGACCTAATTTACTATGACATTTGGATTGACGGTGAGACCCATCAAATATTAGAACTTAGTATTAATCCAATGATTCTACTAAAACCACATCATTATGTCAATAAATTAAATCAAATTTTTAGGTGTAAATAGCATTACTCATAAATCAGATCAAATCTTCGTTTGGTTAGGAAGAAAAAAATGATGGAAATTGAAAATAATAAAAAGTGAAGTAAAAGAATATAAAATATATTTTCATATATGTATATGGTTAGAATGAAAAATTTATAGGAAAATTTTTAAAAAAAATTATTTTATTGTTTGAAAGAAAGTAAAGTTATAAGAAATTTTTTATAATTGTCTAAATTACCCTTAATTATATTAAATTGGTCTAAAAAAGAAAAAAATATACGTAATTGCAATTGAACGTTAATTTGTTTTTTAAAAAAAGTGGCTTGAAACCTAATTCTAAGTCAATCACCAATACAAAGGTCTTTAGGTCAAATTATATGATTAATCAAATTCATGCCAAATTTTTTAAAAGTTAATAACTAATAAAATATTTTAAGAAAAATAAGGGTAAAATGTGAAGTTAGCTATAGATCACAACTTTCTTGTATTTTCTGATATTTTTTACAAGACAAAAAGTTAGTTATTTGTGAGAAAATTCAAGCATAAAAAAATTTATTTTTTCTATCATTTTCCCTTAAATTCTAAAAATTTTTTCTTTCTTACATTTTCTATCGTTTTTTCACTAAACAAACGAACCTTGAGTGAAAATTACGTTGCTCAAAAAAAATAAAAAAATTGGAACAGGTTCACTTCTCAAGTCACTTGGTTATTACCGCTCTTCAGCAAAAACGCATGTGGTTTTGTAATGAATATTCTATTATTGACTTAGTTTTTCGGAAACATTGACTACTAGTTTTCACCAATCACAATGAACAGTTTTAAAATACTATCAATGCTATTGAACGAAGAGATCCAAACTTCTCTCATATTGGGATCTTTATCGACCAAGTTCATAAATATGCTAGTTTATTGGTTGCTTTCTCTGATCGATGGATTAGAAAGTAGTGTTATATTGACCAAATTTTAGGAGTAAAATTTAAAGTACAAAGAACATGACATCATATTATTTGGAGTCTTTATTACCGTTACAAATTTTATAGCAAAGTTTGTTTTGAATTGTGACGAATCTTACTGGAGAGGAATATGTCCTGAGTTTTTGTATCCTATCTTTCATAAGGATGTTCTGCCTTGTTGATGAATTAATATTATTATGTCATTTTTTTATCAAAAAAAAAAGTTATAAAATATGGGTTTTATTTGGAAAAACAAATTGAATAAGATGGTTCTCTTCTCAAGTAACTTATAATTTTTCCATAGAAAAAGCTAGTGGTTATGATGGCTACCTTCTGAGTATTTTTTTTTAACATGTCTCCCTTCTTAGTTCACTTAATTATTTTCTCCTCCTTAAGAAATAGCAAGTACTTTATTTAGAAATACTTGCAAGTCTACTGCTTCATGTGCTCTCTCTCAGAATGTGAGTTGCCCATGGTTAAGCAGGCTATATTCAGTATTTCCATAAGGGGTGGAGCCAGAAATATACGATATTAGGGGAAAATTTTAATAATAAATAAGATAAAAAAACTGAATTAATAGCAAATGCATAAACTTAGATATTGACTGCTATTATTTCTCGATTAGTTTTCCAATTTCAAAAATATTACAAGACCCTCTCATTATTAATGTCATTAAATATGTTTGTCTCAGTATCTCCAAACAATTGTTAGAGACAAGGGACGAGATAAATGGAAAGAACAAAAAACTTCACAATGATTTCTTGAAAATATTTTGAGCAAATTAAATTAAGTATTATTTTATTAGTTATTTTGAGCAAGTGTGAGAGATTATGAAGTAGATTAAAGTGAATGAGAATTATTTCTTTGAAGTTGTCCCGGATAAAAACAATTTAGCAAGAAGAAATCAGCGAGGGTAGTTGCCCCAGAAAATAGTAACAGCTCTGCCCTTGATTACTTGTATAGTTTAAAATATCAAATTAATTAATAAATAAAGTATTGTTTGCAATGAGTTTAAAAGTATGTTTGTTATTTTTTATTTTTTAAGTATCTTTTTAAGTTGAATTTATTTTTGCACTTTTACTTTCTCATTATTTTTTGTCAAGGCTTACTCATTTCTTTTAATCTTAGTCACATTTATACTGAAATACAATATAAAAATATTAATTGTATTATTAATGTACTAAAGTTCATATACATCACTTCTCAAAATATTTATTCAATAACATTTTACTCTTTTTAATGAAATTATTTTGCTTAAAAATTGATGATGCATAATTGATTTTGCACACTACCTGTCAAGTGACTAGTAATTAATGCAATAATTACGTAGAGAGATAGTAACTCAAGTGAGACAAAGATTTAGAGTGGTTCGTCAACGTGATTTACATCCACTAGGAAGGGCTATGGTCGCTTGGGTATTTTATTACTTCGAGAATTGTAAGAGATATAAGCTAGGAGAAAGAGTGGAGAGTGATGGCAGATATGCTCGATTGTGTGTGATGCCCCCCAAGTGTTGGCGGGTTTACAATTTATAGTCGCCTCCTAACAGATTGAGGTAGATTATCAGTAACTAAAAGACTAATTTGGTGAAACTGACGCTATCTTTTCAACGGATGAGTCAGTTATAACGCTTCCCATATGATCCAATTAAAGGATGGCGTGGTAGTTGATTTCTTCCAAAGCGGCGTGGATGAAGCTCTTGGATGACCCTTACTCCAATGTAACTTAGATGAGACTCTTGGGATGAGACTCTTGGGATGACGCTTACTCCAATGTGACTTGGATGAGGCTCTTGGAATGACCCTATCTACTTCCTTGGTGATGTAGTCTCTCAAACCCTGATGAGTTTGACTGGGTGTGAACCTCTTTTGGGCTGGACCCATTGAATCTTGTCTAGTTAGATTTTTTATTCAAATTGAACTTATAATATGAGTTAGGCCCTTGGGCCTAACCCTTCAAAAATTATTAAATAAAACATTACCTAAACTTATCTAATGTTTGTTTTGTTTAACAAAAAATGCGATATAGGTCCATAGGAAAAATTCACCATTGATAACCTACTTTAAAAAAATTGAAATTTTAAAAGTTCATACACACATCTACATTGATGCTTAATTATACAATAATACTACCTGTACTTAATTTAATTATTAAATACATTGTGGTTATTTCATTGATAATACACTTCATTCAATTCTGAATTCTACTAATAACTAAATGACAATAAAAAATTAGTATCCTCATTAAGTTTAAATAGAATTGCCGATGGATAGACTTTAGCCCTGCTGACACCTTCTGTCAATTATTTCTATCCTCCTATAAGCAAAACACATGCTTCATAAAACATCACTTAAAAGTCAATTTCTCCATGTGGTCCTTATTTCAATACTCTAGTATTACATTATAGGTTTACCTTGTTGTTTTCAGTATGAACAGTAATGAAATATGATTTTCCCCGATTTGTACCCGTACAAACTGTGACTTTTCCTATCAATTGAAAAAAAAAGTTGGTCTTCTTCTCAATTCACTTGTATATGGACAATGCTACATATATATGTTTACCTTCTCTTGTTCAAACTCACAATTCATTCAAACATCACTCCCAACTCTAATGATGAGCACTTCTGTTAGTTTTGCACAACGAATAATTAATACAAATAATGTTTGTTAGAAGTTAAGAATTTAAAGATAAGAAAACAATAAGAAAATGACACAAAGATATAACATAGTTCAATACAGTATACTTATCTTGGTATACCATATTTATATCAACGGACAAAAAACTTACATCGATGTATAATTTACTGAAAAACTAATCATCTGATAATTGATTACATAATACTCAACTCTAGGAATAAAATACTGTAACTCAAATCTATTCAGATACAATTTGATCTTTATGCTTCTTATCGCATGTCTAATATACTTGTTCATGGTATTTTAAAACTCTTCCAGTTTGTTTCCTATTTGATTTTGTCACTAATAAACTTATTAATGATTTATTAGGATTCTTCCAATACGTTTCTTATTTTATTCGAGATTCTTACATTAATTATCCAACAAACTCTCTTTCATGATAATTTGAGAGTTTGAGTCAAATTCCAATAGCCTCCCTTGAACTAAACTCTTTAAATTTGGTCATGCCCAAGATTGGGCTAAGTACCCTTGATTTTGATTCATCAACTTTTTGAAGCACCACGTGTAAACCTATTCTTCTGAGTCGCCACAATCCTTTTTGTCTTTCAAGAACATACGAATTCCCTGCATTATTTATATATCTTTGCCCACATCTTACCTGCTCTTGAAAGGTCTCAATGGCCAATGTTTCATCATTCAAAGGTAAAACCCAATGACTTGTAACCTACAAGATACTACATCATCACTACTGGGTTTATGTCAACTCGATAGCTCCTAAACCATTAGAATACTGTTACTTCAATTCCAAGAACTCAAAATCCTAAAAAAAAACTTCAACAAAACTTAATTCTTGAAATTTAAACAATCTGGGAGCAACATATTCTCCCGTTTGTTTTCATACAAACTTTAAATTTTTCCTGGTGGATGGATCTAAACAAAAATATGCATCAACTAATTTTTTAAGATTACATCCTTAATGTACACAAGACGAAATCAATCTTTACACCACATCGTACACACATGGCAAGGGAATCTTTTTCAACATATACACCAATTTGATCATTGAATCACCAATAACTTGATTTGAACATTAATCTAGCTCGGATTATTCTAATAGGATCATCAATCTAGCTCTGATACAACTTGTTGGTTTTGCATAGCGGATAATTAACACAAATAATACTCACTGGAAGATTGGACTTCAAAGATAGGAAAACAATAAGAACATGACACAAATATATAACATGATTCAATACAACGTACTCATCTTGGTACAACTGTGATGGATTCACTTGCTTGATGCGCCTCAACTCACTCCTAATAGAACCTTGTGCCCTCTCAATACCACAAGCTCTTCCATCAAGAGAATCTAACCTAAGAGTCGTGAGACTCTACTGCTTGTCAATATGAATCTGGATCTAACCAAGTGAATCCATCACACTTGTCCATTAGGCAAGCGAGGATTCAATAGTAACTATGGGTGGTGGTGCACATGATGTTCTAGCATGTTTACGCATATCTAGTGGCGTGCTCCTCGATGCTCTAGGCTATAAGGTAGGAACAGGTGTCTCGTGATCCATCTCATCTTCCTTTGCATCAACCTTCATGGGATCAAATGCATAACTCACATGATTTTCATTCTATTTCATCGATTCCTTCCCAAGAGGTTTCTTTGGTCTCTTCCTCTGATCGGTATCTAAAGCAATCACACTTTTACCTAAACAAATATGGATGATTAGGGAACCAAAAGGCAATCAATTGGTAAGTCTACCCTCATCATAGGCTCTTTGAATGACCCCAAATATCAAAGATGATAAATCAATATCCAAACATGTTCCAATAGTATGCAAAAGTTAAATTTGTAGGGTAGGAAAAGTAGATACATGGGTCATTGGGTCGATGTTGTAATTGATAATCAAGTTCATCATCCAATACACCCTAGTTAAGTCCTTTAGGTAAAACTTAGAATGGTTCCAACAATCAGGGAATTGAGCTCTATATAACTTAGATGCAACATCACAGAGACTTGGTATTGCCACAATAGGTCTATGTCTATATGCATAATGGGTACTGAGGTAGGTGCAAAGTGTTGGCAACCAAATAAGCAGAAAATTCAGCTGGCATATCTCGAACATATGTAGTAAAATGTTCATTATCTACACTTGCGTTAACCTCCAGATCCTCCTCTTGATCTACTCCACATCAAAGTCAACTTGTTCATCTAAATTGATATCTTTCTCAAGTCCAAAATCGTAAAAATATTTATATCGTAGGATGAGTAAACAAGCCCAGTAGGAAAATATTCTCAAACTCAAACAAGGTTTCGAAATCATAAAACAAATAAGTCTCAGTTTATAAAATAGCGTATATAATTTTAAAATAAAAACAGTGACATTTAACAATGATCTCAAGTTTATGGTATAAAATAGTAAATTCATAACAGAATAGAATCATTCACAAAAACTACAATTCATAACATAGTATCTCATGTACGTAGGTAGACTAGCATGAATCTACACACCGAATCTATCTCAGTGCACCCACCACAAACACAAAACATTTCAAATCAATCCCCACAAGATCACAACATTTACAACACTTTAGGAAGGACATCTACTGATACATCATCATTGACGAGTCATTTCCAAGAATAGTATACTAGTCCTCAGCCTCACACTTACGTGAATAAATAGTGGTTGGCCCTCGCAAGAAACCAAACCCTCTACGAGTGTTAGGTAACCACCAAATCCCTTAAGGTAGGAAAACCTCTAATACTCTAATATATGAATTCGAATGGAATCCACATTCGTTACACCTACCTGTAAAAGAGTTAATAACACTTTCCACAAAAATCATGTACAACAAAATCCACAGTTCCACAATTCTCAAGTAAAAGAATAACTGAAGCAAAACATGAATGATATCCTAAAAAGCAATATTCATGAACAAAATATTCAAGATCTAGGGTTTTAACCAAGAACATATGATTTTTGGATGTAAAACATGTATTTGGATATAAACATGTGTTTATTCAAGAATCCAAGCATATATTCAAAAGGAATGTAGAACATTAAATATCTATCACATTGACAAGATTATAAATCAAGAACTAGGATTTTTCAATGAAGAACGAATGAATCTTGTGTATAAATCATGTATTTTTCAAGAACTATAAATCAAGATCGAATGGGTCTTGGATATAAACCATGTCTTTTCTTAAAGAAACGAATCATAGGTCCAAACAAACGAGAAAAAAAATATAGATCTATTATTTATATTGTAGTATAGATGAAAAAGATATAAATATATAATCTCAATGAAAGAATTTGAGAAAGAACCCCAACCCTGGTCTGTAGTTTAATCGATTCTAATGGGCGTAGATTCATTTCCTTGGCATTAATTCCTTACGATCTTCCCCTTTTTCTTCCCTCTCACTCTCTCTTGGCTCCCTAGATTTAAAAATTGTTGAAAAATGACCTAAAAAACTTCCTTAGGGTAATTACAAGGTCAAAAATTGTTCAATCAACAAGAGCCTAATCATTGAAAATGCATACTAATGTTTGAAAGTGATTGGCGTTCGAACGTGCCATGTTTGAACGTGAATTGTGGTCGTACATGCTCTACTCCTTGTATCTCACATTCTGTTAGTTTTATCTATCAGGCCTAAAACTTCTAGGGCTAAACTGCGTTCAAACTTAACTCTAGTTTCTACCTAAACGTGCAAGGCATTTTTAGTCTACTTAGAATTTGATTCACGAATTTTCATCAAATACACTTTTTTATCCCTTGAAGTTTAGTTTCTAATGTTAAAAAATCAAATTAGTTAGATATCAGGATAAAAAGCTATGACTAAAATACTAAGATAGTGTCTAATTCCTTTCTACCCAATTTCTCTCAAACATGCGTCTAAACTCCGGAACACTTTCAAACTTTTAATACACCCCACATAACCTATCCCTAATTCATTTTATATTAATGTAGTGCATGATAGTCTAAAATAATTTAAAATAATTACATGGGGCTTACAACCCACCCCCATAAAAGAAAATTTCATTCTTGAAACTGACCTCAAGTAGCAAACAAGTGCAGGTACTTTGCTCACATCTCCAAATCTAGTTCTCATGTAGCTTACTCCACTCCATGGTGTTGCCACAGTACCTTCACAAGTGAGATGATCTTATTTTGAAGTACTTTTTCCTTGGTGTCTAGAATCCTCACTGGTTGTTCTTCATAAGTCACTCCTTCTTGAATTTTAATTTCTTTCAAATCCACCACATATAATGTGTTAGGTTCACACTTTTGTAGCATTGACACATGAAATACATTATGTAGACCTACCAATTAAGCTGGTAGCTTTAATTGATATGCCACCTTTCCAACAACTTGAATTACCTCAAAGGTTCCTATATACCTCGGGACTAGATAGATAAAGTTACCCCATGAAGCTTCACTATCTACAATGTATCTGTTATATTAATGGGCAAGAAATGAGCAGACTTGGTAAGTCTATCCATAATCACCTAAATTTCATATGTCCTTTGGTATTCCTAGGAAGTCCCGACAAAAAAGTCCATAGTAATTTGGTTCCACTTCCACTCGAGAATAGACAAAGATTTGTAGTAATCCTTGTCGTTTCTAATGTTTTAGTCTTCACCTGTTCACAAACTAAACACCTAGCTACAAACTTAGCTATATCTCTCTTCATTCTCTTCCACAAATACTGATGTTTCATATCTCGATACATTTTGGTAATACCCAAATGGATTACAAATCTAAAATGGTGGCTTTCCTCTAAGACAATTTCTCACAATAGGGTGTCATCCAGTATACACAATCTTCCCTAAAAATGTAAATCATCATTATGCAAGGACTAATCCTCTACAATCTCCCCTTTCTCTAATGGACTTTGAATCGCCTCTACTGGCTAATCCAAACTTTATAACTCTACAACCCTTTGTCAGAGGATAGGTTGAACCACTAGATTGAACAAACATGGTCGGTCTTCCTTCTTATCCACCAACAGGTCAAAATACTTTAAGGTCTCACTCATCTTCCACTTACACATTGCAAGGGAATTTACTGCACCCCGAGACCTTCTACTAAGTTCATATACTATTAGCCTTCCTTGGGAGATAGTTCAAACTAAAGTCATAATCTTTCAAATACTCAATCCAACGCATTTGTCGAAGTTTTAAGTTCTTCTAAGTGACAATATACTTAAGACTCTTATTATTAGAATAAACTTGAACTGTCTCTCCATACAAGTAGCACTTCAACAACTTAAGAACAAAAACCACTGTTGCTAGCTCCAAGTCATGGTAGGGCAATGTTCATGGATCTTCAACTGTCTTAATCCATAACTTTCCTTTCTGCATTAGCACACAACCTAGACCCCATAAGGAGGCATCCATGCACATATGATAGCCCTCACCATTATCCATAATGATGAATATTGGTGTTGTAGTCAACTTCTCCTTTAGGATAATGAAAACTTGTTCTCAATTTTCAGTGCACATGAACTTCTCCCCTTTTTAGTAAGATGGGAAATCGGCATCACTAGGCAGGAAAGCCCTGCCATAAACCTCGGATAGTAAAAACACAAACCCAAAAACTTCAAATATCAGTCACATTATCAGGTCGTTCTCACTTCATTACTGCTTAATCTCAGTAGGATCTACAACTACCCTGCTCCAACACCATGTGCCCAAGGAACTTTACTTCCTTCATCCAAATAACTATTTACTCATTGTTTACATACATAGTATGCTCCCGTAATGTTTGTAGCACCAACCTAATGTGTTGTGTTATGCA
>CAUOFW020008740.1:0-15999 GCA_963454935.2 Ilex paraguariensis | reverse complement strand
TTGGTGAAGGTATGGCCACATTACATGAGATTTGGAGGAAGTTAAGACATCAAAGAGGTATTGGTGTTGGTAACAAAGGTACCAGCACTAGCTCCCTCTTGTGGAAATACCTCTGTTTTTCTCCATTTTGGCCGTGATCCACTCCGAATCTGGAAAAGTTCAAAACACAAACGTTGTAGATCTAGATGTCTTCTGTATTGTGTCAACATTTTAGCTCAATCCAACGGTTGGATCAAAAGTGATGACGATTCTACGAGAATTGGTCCGGAGCAGAAAGTGTACCGGCTTTTCTTCACCCAATTTCTATATCCATTGCAAATCCTTCTTACAATATTTATTTAGCACATTTAGGCACCCTTTTCCCACATTAAACATACACTAATGGTGCATTCAACAAAATAATTTATTTCAAGTCATCCCAACCATCCTCAATACCCTTTTTAACTAAACCATCAATTTCAAACTAGAAATTGATTATATCTTTTTTACACCAACTCCATAACCATAGGCAAGTGAATTACATAGTTCCATATGCCCGCCATTTTCCATCCAACCAACTATGGTAGGAAAATTTTAAAATACACAAAACAATCCATGTAAACCCAATTTTCTAAGAGTTTACACTAATAGCTTCCACATATCAAATGTGAGCTAAAACTTGATTTTTCTTCCTTCTCTTTTAATCTCCCTCACTTTAGGTTTCCAACAAGCAAGAACACACACACACACACACACTGATTTATGAGTTAAACACACTCACTTTGGTGAAGGTATGGCCACATTACATGAGGATTTGGAGGAAGTTAAGACATCAAAGAGGTATTGGTGTTTGGTAACAAAGGTACCAGCACTAGCTCCCTCTTGTGGAAATACCTCTGTTTGTCTCCATTTTGACCGTGATCCACTCAGAATCTGGAAAAGTTCAAAACACAAAAGTTGTAGATCTAGATGTCTTCCGTATTGTGTCAACATTTTAGCTCAATCCAACGGTTGGATCAAAGTTATGACGATTCTACGAGAATTGGTCCGGAGCAGAAAAGTGTACCGGCTTTTCTTCACCCAATTTCTATATCCATTGCAAATCCTTTCTTACAATATTTATTTAGCACATTTAGGCACCCTTTTCCCACATTTAACATACACTAATGGTGCATTCAACAAAATAATTTATTTCAAGTCATCCCAACCATCCTCAATACCCCTTTTTAACTAAACCATCAATTTCAAACTAGAAATTGATTATATCTTTTTTACACCAACTCCATAACCATAGGCAAGTGAATTACATAGTTCCATATGCCCGCCATTTTTCCATCCAACCAACTATGGTAGGAAAATTTTAAAATACACAAAACAATCCATGTAAACCCAATTTTCTAAGAGTTTACACTAATAGCTTCCACATATCAAATGTGAGCTAAAACTTAATTTTCTTCCTTCTCTTTTAATCTCCCTCACTTTAGGTTTCCAACAAGCAAGACACACACACACACACACACTGATTTATGAGTTAAACACACTCACTTTGGTGAAGGTATGGCCACATTACATGAGGATTTGGAGGAAGTTAAGACATCAAAGAGGTATTGGTGTTTGGTAACAAAGGTACCAGCACTAGCTCCCTCTTGTGGAAATACCTCTGTCTTTCTCCATTTTGACCGTGATCCACTCCGAATCTGGAAATGTTCAAAACACAAAACGTTGTAGATCTAGATGTCTTCTGTATTGTGTCAACATTTTAGCTCAATCCAACGGTTGGATCAAAAGTGATGACGATTCTACGAGAATTGGTCCGGAGCAGAAAAGTGTACCGGCTTTTCTTCACCCAATTTCTATATCCATTGCAAATCCTTTCTTACAATATTTATTTAGCACATTTAGGCACCCTTTTCCCACATTTAACATACACTAATGGTGCATTCAACAAAATAATTTATTTCAAGTCATCCCAACCATCCTCAATACCCCTTTTTAACTAAACCATCAATTTCAAACTAGAAATTGATTATATCTTTTTTACACCAACTCCATAACCATAGGCAAGTGAATTACATAGTTCCATATGCCCGCCATTTTTCCATCCAACCAACTATGGTAGGAAAATTTTAAAATACACAAAACAATCCATGCAAACCCAATTTTCTAAGAGTTTACACTAATAGCTTCCACATATCAAATGTGAGCTAAAACTTGATTTTTCTTCCTTCTCTTTTAATCTCCCTCACTTTAGGTTTCCAACAAGCAAGAACACACACACACACACACACTGATTTATGAGTTAAACACACTCACTTTGGTGAAGGTATGGCCACATTACATGAGGATTTGGAGGAAGTTAAGACATCAAAGAGGTATTGGTGTTTGGTAACAAAGGTACCAGCACTAGCTCCCTCTTGTGGAAATACCTCTGTTTGTCTCCATTTTGACCGTGATCCACTCAGAATCTGGAAAAGTTCAAAACACAAAAGTTGTAGATCTAGATGTCTTCTGTATTGTGTCAACATTTTAGCTCAATCCAACGGTTGGATCAAAAGTGATGACGATTCTACGAGAATTGGTCCGGAGCAGAAAAGTGTACCGGCTTTTCTTCACCCAATTTCTATATCCATTGCAAATCCTTTCTTACAATATTTATTTAGCACATTTAGGCACCCTTTTCCCACATTTAACATACACTAATGGTGCATTCAACAAAATAATTTATTTCAAGTCATCCCAACCATCCTCAATACCCCTTTTTAACTAAACCATCAATTTCAAACTAGAAATTGATTATATCTTTTTTACACCAACTCCATAACCATAGGCAAGTGAATTACATAGTTCCATATGCCCGCCATTTTCCATCCAACCAACTATGGTAGGAAAATTTTAAAATACACAAAACAATCCATGTAAACCCAATTTTCTAAGAGTTTACACTAATAGCTTCCACATATCAAATGTGAGCTAAAACTTAATTTTTCTTCCTTCTCTTTTAATCTCCCTCACTTTAGGTTTCCAACAAGCAAGACACACACACACACACACACTGATTTATGAGTTAAACACACTCACTTTGGTGAAGGTATGGCCACATTACATGAGGATTTGGAGGAAGTTAAGACATCAAAGAGGTATTGGTGTTTGGTAACAAAGGTACCAGCACTAGCTCCCTCTTGTGGAAATACCTCTGTTTTCTCCATTTTGACCGTGATCCACTCAGAATCTGGAAAGTTCAAAACACAAAAGTTGTAGATCTAGATGTCTTCTGTATTGTGTCAACATTTTAGCTCAATCCAACGGTTGGATCAAAAGTGATGACGATTCTACGAGAATTGGTCCGGAGCAGAAAAGTGTACCGGCTTTTCTTCACCCAATTTCTATATCCATTGCAAATCCTTTCTTACAATATTTATTTAGCACATTTAGGCACCCTTTTCCCACATTAAACATACACTAATGGTGCATTCAACAAAATAATTTATTTCAAGTCATCCCAACCATCCTCAATACCCCTTTTTAACTAAACCATCAATTTCAAACTAGAAATTGATTATATCTTTTTTACACCAACTCCATAACCATAGGCAAGTGAATTACATAGTTCCATATGCCCGCCATTTTTCCATCCAACCAACTATGGTAGGAAAATTTTAAAATACACAAAACAATCCATGTAAACCCAATTTTCTAAGAGTTTACACTAATAGCTTCCACATATCAAATGTGAGCTAAAACTTGATTTTTCTTCCTTCTCTTTTAATCTCCCTCACTTTAGGTTTCCAACAAGCAAGAACACACACACACACACACTGATTTATGAGTTAAACACACTCACTTTGGTGAAGGTATGGCCACATTACATGAGGATTTGGAGGAAGTTAAGACATCAAAGAGGTATTGGTGTTTGGTAACAAAGGTACCAGCACTAGCTCCCTCTTGTGGAAATACCTCTGTTTTCTCCATTTTGACCGTGATCCACTCAGAATCTGGAAAAGTTCAAAACACAAAAGTTGTAGATCTAGATGTCTTCTGTATTGTGTCAACATTTTAGCTCAATCCAACGGTTGGATCAAAAGTGATGACGATTCTACGAGAATTGGTCCGGAGCAGAAAAGTGTACCGGCTTTTCTTCACCCAATTTCTATATCCATTGCAAATCCTTTCTTACAATATTTATTTAGCACATTTAGGCACCCTTTTCCCACATTAACATACACTAATGGTGCATTCAACAAAATAATTTATTTCAAGTCATCCCAACCATCCTCAATACCCCTTTTTAACTAAACCATCAATTTCAAACTAGAAATTGATTATATCTTTTTTACACCAACTCCATAACCATAGGCAAGTGAATTACATAGTTCCATATGCCCGCCATTTTTCCATCCAACCAACTATGGTAGGAAAATTTTAAAATACACAAAACAATCCATGTAAACCCAATTTTCTAAGAGTTTACACTAATAGCTTCCACATATCAAATGTGAGCTAAAACTTAATTTTTCTTCCTTCTCTTTTAATCTCCCTCACTTTAGGTTTCCAACAAGCAAGAACACACACACACACACACTGATTTATGAGTTAAACACACTCACTTTGGTGAAGGTATGGCCACATTACATGAGGATTTGGAGGAAGTTAAGACATCAAAGAGGTATTGGTGTTTGGTAACAAAGGTACCAGCACTAGCTCCCTCTTGTGGAAATACCTCTGTTTTCTCCATTTTGGCCGTGATCCACTCAGAATCTGGAAATGTTCAAAACACAAACGTTGTAGATCTAGATGTCTTCTGTATTGTGTCAACATTTTAGCTCAATCCAACGGTTGGATCAAAAGTGATGACGATTCTACGAGAATTGGTCCGGAGCAGAAAAGTGTACCGGCTTTTCTTCACCCAATTTCTATATCCATTGCAAATCCTTTCTTACAATATTTATTTAGCACATTTAGGCACCCTTTTCCCACATTTAACATACACTAATGGTGCATTCAACAAAATAATTTATTTCAAGTCATCCCAACCATCCTCAATACCCCTTTTTAACTAAACCATCAATTTCAAACTAGAAATTGATTATATCTTTTTTACACCAACTCCATAACCATAGGCAAGTGAATTACATAGTTCCATATGCCCGCCATTTTTCCATCCAACCAACTATGGTAGGAAAATTTTAAAATACACAAAACAATCCATGTAAACCCAATTTTCTAAGAGTTTACACTAATAGCTTCCACATATCAAATGTGAGCTAAAACTTGATTTTTCTTCCTTCTCTTTTAATCTCCCTCACTTTAGGTTTCCAACAAGCAAGAACACACACACACACACACACACTGATTTATGAGTTAAACACACTCACTTTGGTGAAGGTATGGCCACATTACATGAGGATTTGGAGGAAGTTAAGACATCAAAGAGGTATTGGTGTTTGGTAACAAAGGTACCAGCACTAGCTCCCTCTTGTGGAAATACCTCTGTTTGTCTCCATTTTGACCGTGATCCACTCAGAATCTGGAAAAGTTCAAAACACAAACGTTGTAGATCTAGATGTCTTCTGTATTGTGTCAACATTTTAGCTCAATCCAACGGTTGGATCAAAAGTGATGACGATTCTACGAGAATTGGTCCGGAGCAGAAAAGTGTACCGGCTTTTCTTCACCCAATTTCTATATCCATTGCAAATCCTTTCTTACAATATTTATTTAGCACATTTAGGCACCCTTTTCCCACATTTAACATACACTAATGGTGCATTCAACAAAATAATTTATTTCAAGTCATCCCAACCATCCTCAATACCCCTTTTTAACTAAACCATCAATTTCAAACTAGAAATTGATTATATCTTTTTTACACCAACTCCATAACCATAGGCAAGTGAATTACATAGTTCCATATGCCCGCCATTTTTCCATCCAACCAACTATGGTAGGAAAATTTTAAAATACACAAAACAATCCATGTAAACCCAATTTTCTAAGAGTTTACACTAATAGCTTCCACATATCAAATGTGAGCTAAAACTTGATTTTTCTTCCTTCTCTTTTAATCTCCCTCACTTTAGGTTTCCAACAAGCAAGCACACACACACACACACTGATTTATGAGTTAAACACACTCACTTTGGTGAAGGTATGGCCACATTACATGAGGATTTGGAGGAAGTTAAGACATCAAAGAGGTATTGGTGTTTGGTAACAAAGGTACCAGCACTAGCTCCCTCTTGTGGAAATACCTCTGTTTTTCTCCATTTTGACCGTGATCCACTCAGAATCTGGAAAAGTTCAAAACACAAAAGTTGTAGATCTAGATGTCTTCTGTATTGTGTCAACATTTTAGCTCAATCCAACGGTTGGATCAAAAGTGATGACGATTCTACGAGAATTGGTCCGGAGCAGAAAAAGTGTACCGGCTTTTCTTCACCCAATTTCTATATCCATTGCAAATCCTTTCTTACAATATTTATTTAGCACATTTAGGCACCCTTTTCCCACATTTAACATACACTAATGGTGCATTCAACAAAATAATTTATTTCAAGTCATCCCAACCATCCTCAATACCCCTTTTTAACTAAACCATCAATTTCAAACTAGAAATTGATTATATCTTTTTTACACCAACTCCATAACCATAGGCAAGTGAATTACATAGTTCCATATGCCCGCCATTCTTCCATCCAACCAACTATGGTAGGAAAATTTTAAAATACACAAAACAATCCATGTAAACCCAATTTTCTAAGAGTTTACACTAATAGCTTCCACATATCAAATGTGAGCTAAAACTTGATTTTTCTTCCTTCTCTTTTAATCTCCCTCACTTTAGGTTTCCAACAAGCAAGACACACACACACACACACACTGATTTATGAGTTAAACACACTCACTTTGGTGAAGGTATGGCCACATTACATGAGGATTTGGAGGAAGTTAAGACATCAAAGAGGTATTGGTGTTTGGTAACAAAGGTACCAGCACTAGCTCCCTCTTGTGGAAATACCTCTGTTTTCTCCATTTTGACCGTGATCCACTCAGAATCTGGAAAAGTTCAAAACACAAAAGTTGTAGATCTAGATGTCTTCCGTATTGTGTCAACATTTTAGCTCAATCCAACGGTTGGATCAAAAGTGATGACGATTCTACGAGAATTGGTCCGGAGCAGAAAAGTGTACCGGCTTTTCTTCACCCAATTTCTATATCCATTGCAAATCCTTTCTTACAATATTTATTTAGCACATTTAGGCACCCTTTTCCCACATTTAACATACACTAATGGTGCATTCAACAAAATAATTTATTTCAAGTCATCCCAACCATCCTCAATACCCTTTTTTAACTAAACCATCAATTTCAAACTAGAAATTGATTATATCTTTTTTACACCAACTCCATAACCATAGGCAAGTGAATTACATAGTTCCATATGCCCGCCATTTTTCCATCCAACCAACTATGGTAGGAAAATTTTAAAATACACAAAACAATCCATGTAAACCCAATTTTCTAAGAGTTTACACTAATAGCTTCCACATATCAAATGTGAGCTAAAACTTGATTTTTCTTCCTTCTCTTTTAATCTCCCTCACTTTAGGTTTCCAACAAGACACACACACACACACACACACTGATTTATGAGTTAAACACACTCACTTTGGTGAAGGTATGGCCACATTACATGAGGATTTGGAGGAAGTTAAGACATCAAAGAGGTATTGGTGTTTGGTAACAAAGGTACCAGCACTAGCTCCCTCTTGTGGAAATACCTCTGTTTTCTCCATTTTGACCGTGATCCACTCAGAATCTGGAAAAGTTCAAAACACAAAAGTTGTAGATCTAGATGTCTTCTGTATTGTGTCAACATTTTAGCTCAATCCAACGGTTGGATCAAAAGTGATGACGATTCTACGAGAATTGGTCCGGAGCAGAAAAAGTGTACCGGCTTTTCTTCACCCAATTTCTATATCCATTGCAAATCCTTTCTTACAATATTTATTTAGCACATTTAGGCACCCTTTTCCCACATTTAACATACACTAATGGTGCATTCAACAAAATAATTTATTTCAAGTCATCCCAACCATCCTCAATACCCCTTTTTAACTAAACCATCAATTTCAAACTAGAAATTGATTATATCTTTTTTACACCAACTCCATAACCATAGGCAAGTGAATTACATAGTTCCATATGCCCGCCATTTTTCCATCCAACCAACTATGGTAGGAAAATTTTAAAATACACAAAACAATCCATGTAAACCCAATTTTCTAAGAGTTTACACTAATAGCTTCCACATATCAAATGTGAGCTAAAACTTGATTTTTCTTCCTTCTCTTTTAATCTCCCTCACTTTAGGTTTCCAACAAGCAAGACACACACACACACACACACTGATTTATGAGTTAAACACACTCACTTTGGTGAAGGTATGGCCACATTACATGAGGATTTGGAGGAAGTTAAGACATCAAAGAGGTATTGGTGTTTGGTAACAAAGGTACAGCACTAGCTCCCTCTTGTGGAAATACCTCTGTTTGTCTCCATTTTGACCTTGATCCACTCAGAATCTGGAAAAGTTCAAAACACAAAAGTTGTAGATCTAGATGTCTTCTGTATTGTGTCAACATTTTAGCTCAATCCAACTGTTGGATCAAAAGTGATGACGATTCTACGAGAATTGGTCCGGAGCAGAAAAGTGTACCGGCTTTTCTTCACCCAATTTCTATATCCATTGCAAATCCTTTCTTACAATATTTATTTAGCACATTTAGGCACCCTTTTCCCACATTTAACATACACTAATGGTGCATTCAACAAAATAATTTATTTCAAGTCATCCCAACCATCCTCAATACCCCTTTTAACTAAACCATCAATTTCAAACTAGAAATTGATTATATCTTTTTTACACCAACTCCATAACCATAGGCAAGTGAATTACATAGTTCCATATGCCCGCCATTTTTCCATCCAACCAACTATGGTAGGAAAATTTTAAAATACACAAAACAATCCATGTAAACCCAATTTTCTAAGAGTTTACACTAATATCGTCCACATATGAGTTAAACACACTCACTTTGGTGAAGGTATGACCACATTACATGAGGATTTGGAGGAAGTTAAGACATCAAAGAGGTATTGGTGTTTGGTAACAAAGGTACCAGCACTAGCTCTCTCTTGTGGAAATACCTCTGTTTGTCTCCATTTTGACCATGATCCACTCAGAATCTGGAAAAGGTAAAAACACAAAAGCTGTAGATCAAGATGTCTTATGTATTGTGTCCACATTTTAGCTCAATCAACGGTTGGATCAAAAGTGATGACGATTCTACGAGAATTGGTCCGGAGCAGAAAAAGTGTACCGGCTTTTCTTCACCCAATTTCTATATCCATTGCAAATCCTTTCTTACAATATTTATTTAGCACATTTAGGCACCCTTTTCCCACATTTAACATACACTAATGGTGCATTCAACAAAATAATTATTTCAAGTCATCCCAACCATCCTCAATACCCCTTTTAACTAAACCATCAATTTCAAACTAGAAATTGATTATATCTTTTTTACACCAACTCCATAACCATATGCAAGTGAATTACATAGTTCCATATGCCCGCCATTTTTCCATCCAACCAACTATGGTAGGAAAATTTTAAAATACACAAAACAATCCATGTAAACCCAATTTTCTAAGAGTTTACACTAATATCTTCCACATATGAGTTAAACACACTCACTTTGGTGAAGGTATGACCACATTACATGAGGATTTTGAGGAAGTTAAGACATCAAAGAGGTATTGGTGTTTGGTAACAAAGGTACCAGCACTAGCTCCCTCTTGTGGAAATACCTCTGTTTGTCTCCATTTTTACAATGATCCACTCATAATCTGGAAAAGTTCAAAACACACAAGTTGTAGACCTAGATGTCTTCTGTATTGTGTCAACATTTTAGCTCAATCCAACGGTTGGATCAATAGTGATGACGATTCTACGAGAATTGGTCCGGAGCAGAAAAAGTGTACCGGCTTTTCTTCACCCAATTTCTATATCCATTGCAAATCCTTTCTTGCAATATTTATTTAGCACATTTAGGCACCCTTTTCCCACATTTAACATACACTAATGGTGCATTCAACAAAATAATTTATTTCAAGTGATCCCAACCATCCTCATTACCCCTTTTTAACTAAACCATCAATTTCAAACTAGAAATTGATTATATTCTTTTACACCAACTCCATAACCATAGGCAAGTGAATTACATAGTTCCATATGCCTGCCATTTTTCCATCCAACCAACTATGGTAGGAAAATTTTAAAATACACAAAACAATCCTTGTAAACCAATTTTCTAAGAGTTTTCACTAATAGCTTCCACATATCAAATGTGAGCTAAAACTTGATTTTTCTTCCTTCTCTTTTAATCTGCCTCACTTTAGGTTTCCAACAAGCAAGAACACACACACACACACACACTGATTTATGAGTTAAACACACTCACTTTGGTGAAGGTATGACCACATTACATGAGGATTTGGAGGAAGTTAAGACATCAAAGAGGTATTGGTGTTTGGTAACAAATGGTACCAGCACTAGCTCCCTCTTGTGGAAATACCTCTGTTTTTCTCCATTTTGACCATGATCCACTCAGAATCTGGAAAGGTTCAAAACAAAAAGTTGTAGATCTAGATGTCTTCTGTATTGTGTCAACATTTTAGCTCAATCCAACGGTTGGATCAAAAGTGATGACGATTCTACGAGAATTGGTCCGGAGCAGAAAAGTGTACCGGCTTTTCTTCACCCAATTTCTATATCCATTGCAAATCCTTTCTTACAATATTTATTTAGCACATTTAGGCACCCTTTTCCCACATTTAACATACACTAATGGTGCATTCAACAAAATAATTTATTTCAAGTCATCCCAACCATCCTCAATACCCCTTTTTAACTAAACCATCAATTTCAAACTAGAAATTGATTATATCCTTTTTACACCAACTCCATAACCATAGGCAAGTGAATTACATAGTTCCATATGCCCGCCATTTTTCCATCCAACCAACTATGGTAGGAAAATTTTAAAATACACAAAACAATCCATGTAAACCCAATTTTCTAAGAGTTTACACTAATAGCTTTCACATATCAAATGTGAGCTAAAACTTGATTTTTCTTCCTTCTCTTTTAATCTCCCTCACTTTAGGTTTCCAACAAGCAAGAACACACACACCTGATTTATGAGTTAAACACACTCACTTTTTCTACAAATTAAAGCACACATAACTTTCATCCAATAAATTACACAAATACTTCTACATAGCAAAACAAAGTAGGACTTGAATCAAACTCATTCTACACCTACTTCCTCAAGGCATAAAATAACATTTGCTATTTAATCACAAGTCAGAACACACATGTTATACATAGCTCATGCTACTAACACATTCAATTTTCAAGAGATTTCACATATGATTCCCACATATCACATACAACTAGAAATTGACCTAAGCCATTTCTACACCCTTTTTCATTCCCATTTTATCTATTTCACATGCATAGGTGAGTGACATATATATATATATATATATCTTTAATATAACCTACACATTTCACACACACTATAAGTAGAAAATGAACCAAGGTAGGAAAATCCCTACCTCTTTGAAGTGTGGAGACTTCAAAAATACCAAAACAAGCCCCAAGTTCTTGATTTTCAAAAAATTTGCCTTTGAATCTTCGGTGAAAATTGTTGTTTTTGGTACCCACGCGTAGCCCTCATCACGTAGATCGACTTTAATTCTTGGCCCGACGAATTTCGACCGACGGAACTCCGAGAATCAGCGGAAGAAAACTTGAAAACTCTCTCTCTCTTCTCTTCCTCCAAGGCCTGAAACCAGCTAGCAAATGGGTAAGAAATATCTAATTTTTCAGATATTTCACCCTATTTATACTTTCCAAGGCTTGGCTCGAGTCGCGCCACGTAGCCCCCTTTGTCCGGGTCTGTTTTCGCCCCAAAACGATTAAATTTCATACCGATTTAAGTTTAAATTTTATATGAACTTTATTTAAAATATTTTTCAACTTTCAAAATTTTTATAAAAATTTCATTTTTAGGGATCACCGGACGCCTGTCGTCTTGTAAAATGTGAAAAACTCGACTATCTTAGAATTTGACGAAAATTGACAGGGCAGCTCAATTTCGTGATGTAAATTTAACGGTGAAGTCCGTTGTTCCATCCGAGCTCTATAAAATATTTATTTTAAATCTACATAATAGTGGCAAATTACTATTTTGCCCTTTGTCGAAAAAAGTTCAAATTTTTCTGGGTTTTACACTATCCAATTGCACTTTGTTGTTTTTAAATGAACTTTATCAATTCTAATTCTTGTGAATCAGACAATTTTGAGGATATCACCACTGAGTAAGTTTCTTTCTCTCCAAGAAGACATATTTCAAGTTAGTTATGAAATGTTTCAACTTAGGTTTAGGTGCTATGACACTTGATGAGACAGAATTTGCGCCACTTGGTGATAATTGTTCAAATTTTGGGACCCATGTCCCCATAAAAGACATATTTACAATAGACTCAAAATTATTTACAGAATCAGTATCAATCATAGACTTGAAAATTTTATCACATGCATGTGACCGCAACTCATATTCAACAAATGCTTTATTAAAAACATTTTGCATTAAAGACTCAATGCAATTAACTTCATGCAACTCCTCTTCCTCCCTTGATTGTTTTACAATATTGAAAATGTTTAATTCTAATCTCATATTGCCAAAAAAAAGTTTCATGACTTCATTCCTATAATTAATCAAAGTGTTAGAAGTGGTAAGGAATGGTCAGCCTAAGATGACTAGAATTTGAGTGCCCGTGTACATGATGGGTTGGGTGTCCAATACAATAAAACCAATAGGAGAATAAAATTTGTCAAGCTAGACAAGTACATCCTCAACTACTCCCCTTAGAATTTTGACAGACCAATCAACTAGTTGTAAAGTGATACTTTTAGGTTTAAGCTCTCCTAGACCTATTGCCCCAAGATCAATTAAATATACATGAAACAGCTGGACAACCCAGATTAGGAGGGGCCTTGTGTTGGATGATAGCACTAGCTTGTTGCGTGAGGAATGCCCTCTTTTGCACATTGATCTTCCTTTTCACAGTACACAAGTCTTTCAAAAATTTACCATATAATGACACTTTTTTTTATTGCATCCAGTAGGGGATATTGATTTCACTTGTTTAAAGAGTTCAAAAATCTTTGCATGGTTATTCAAAATTTGTGACTTTTTCACTTGTTGAGGAAAAGGTAAAAGAATAGGATACTATGTTTTTTTTTTCCTTTTCTGACACAGTTTTCCCTTGAGCTTCTAGTGTAGACCTGACGTTTGGTTTATGGACTTTGGGGGTAATGGTCTTGTCTATCTCCTTACCACTTCTCAATGTGGTAACTACTTGAATCTGACTGGGAGATGACTTAGATGGACAAGAGGCATTAGCTTGGAATTGACCTTGTGGCAGTTTAGGTTGAGATTGGAACTTGCCCTTCTCTGATATGCTCAATGATTGAGTCAATTTGGCTAAATGACTCTTAATGTCATCAATTAATTGTTAAGTTTGGGCTTTGAAGTCATTTAGTGACTGTGTTGATTGATTATTGAAACTTATTTGGCTATGCATGAATTGATTGAAGGTGTTCTGAAGACTCCTATTATGTGGAGGCTGGTAAGGTGGGTATGCAGGAGGGCCTTGAGGTGGTGGTGGTCCTTGTTGTTCATGGTTGACAGGTGGTCATTTATTTTTTCAACTAAATTTCAGGTGGGTTCACCATCCCGGATTGTAATTTTCAAAGTAGGATTTGAAGTAAGGCTAGCCAAAGTTCGAGATTGCATTGGATTGCTTCATTAGCACCTCCTTAAACACTAGTGTGGTTGGGCATTCCCTAGTGCTATGTCCTGAAAAGGCACAAATCCCACATACTTGTTCTGTGGGAGACACAATAATTACTGCATTCACTATTTTCATTTCTAAGGCTTCTAATTTCTGAGACAATGTGGCCATTTTTGCCCTATTGTCAATATCTTCCTTAAAAAATTATTTTCCCTTTTGGGAAGTGAAAGGTTTGATATCAGTGGTGGGTGAGGTTGATTTTCACATTTGAGAACTCTCAGAAATGGTATCAAATAATTCAAAAGCCTCATCCGGACTTTTCTCTATAAACTCTCCTTGGTCCATCGTTTCGAAAAATTGTCTTAATCGTGAATGAAATGCATTATAAAAAATCCAACCAAGGTCCAACTTTAGAAAGCATGGTGGGGGTGGAGGAAATCCTTGAATCACTCCCTACATTGATAAAATGTTTCTCCCTTTTTGACAGAAAAATTCATAATCTATCTTTTGAGTGTGTTGGTGCGGTGCAAATGAATTTCTTTTTTTTTGAAAAATTCTATTTGCAAAACCTACCAACTAGGTATGGACTAGAAGTTCAAATAATTTCACCATTGTTTAGCTTTATCTACTAGAGAGAAAGGAAAAAGTTTCAACCAGGTCATTTCGGAGTTGTCTTGAAACATCCCACGTACCTCCTCGAAGTCTTTCATATGCAAATATGGATTTTTTGACTTGAGGCCATGAAATTGAGGTAGTAGTTCAACATTACCAGGCTTTACATTGAAATTTGGTGCATTTTCTGGGAATGCAAAATAATAAGGGACACTATTTTGTGCAGGGTGCAAGTATTCCCTCAAAGTTCTCACATTTGGAACTATCACCTAGTCTTTATCATTATTGGCTATACTGTTATCAAAAGAACCTGTGACTAATCGAGGTGTGGAAGGGTTAGATAAATTTACTGACCCTACTGACTCATTAGTTATAAACAGAAATAAAAATAAGAAGTGTGAAACTAGATAGTATATACAAAAGAATTAAGGTCTATTCACTTTTATTAAAATATCGTAGTTCTTCGGTAATGGTGCTAAAAACTTGAATCGACTAAAGATATGCACGCCCAAGTATAATTGATCAAGTTGTAGTAATAATTCAGTTAAGTCCGAGATCGAATCTTAGGGAACTAATGTATGTATCTTAAATAAAATATCAATAGAGACAAAGACACAATAAATCTTAAAGAATGAGTGATTGTGTTGTGAAGAATTTGTGTGCACGAGAAAATGTAAAGCCTTTGACAATAAGGACAAGTAACTCTTTAGTTCAGGTTCTGGAATCACGCATGGGTGTTTGAATGCAACACTTGTGCAATAATGAAATCTTAGTTAACCCCTGTGTCATCAGTAGATTAACTGAAGGATGATGATTGACTTTAGATTAATGAGGTTAGCACTGACATTATGCCCACAGTTATAAATATTGAAAATGTCAGGACTTAACTTGTCGATAATCAATCAAATAACTTAAACAAAAAATCCAGCCAGGTTAGATAATCAATCATATAGTTAAGTACCATGTGGGTGAAGATTGAAGCATAAGATGAAGACCTAGCTTAAATACTTGCAGGAAGTTATACGCATTACCTATAGCAAGATCAACTTGTCCATAGGTAATCAAAAACTATATAAAGTATGTTAGCTTGTTGGATTCAATCAACCATTCATAAGTTAGAATAGACAAGTAAGCATAATAAAAATTGCACAAGTATATTATCTCAACACTTCAACATAAATCCATCCCCCTTCACTAAGAGTGGATGAGAAAATACTCACCCTTCATGACCATTAGTAGGCTAGAAAAGTGAGTGAACCTCATTCCTCTAAGTAAAGAGAATTAAAGATTATAGAATTTTAAAACAAGAAGACAATTGATATTACAATAAATAAATGCAAGGCTTGTTTCTTTACTAAAATTCAAATGAATACAACTCACCCTTCACACCTCAAAGGAAGTTAGAAAGGTGAGTAAAGTTCATCTTACTAAATAAAGAAAGAAGCTTAAGAATGTAGAAACTAGAGATCTCTAAA
Organism: Ilex paraguariensis; assembly: GCA_963454935.2. Lineage (NCBI taxonomy): Eukaryota > Viridiplantae > Streptophyta > Magnoliopsida > Aquifoliales > Aquifoliaceae > Ilex > Ilex paraguariensis. The sequence continues at coordinate 7 of CAUOFW020008740.1, read as the reverse complement.
ATATTAC
>CAUOFW020008739.1:0-16002 GCA_963454935.2 Ilex paraguariensis | reverse complement strand
CCTCATTTGCCTGTTCTTGAATCTTCTGGTGCTCCTGTTGTAGATTTTCTTGACATTTCTTCTACTCCTAATGTAAATACCTATGTTTTTTTTTCGAATATATGTATACATTGCCTTTGCTCTATCATTGTAAGTATACATTGCTTTTGTTATATTATTGTTGTATCTAGTTGTACTTTTGTTTTGTTTTCCTGCTACTGTGTTTTTTGCTATGCTTATACTCCCCTTGCCCTCATACTTCAAGGAGGACTTAGTTCTTCTTGAAGTAGACTTGCCAATAACTATTAAAAATAGACAAATAGCTATTGGATGGCTGAGGTCCCAATCTTGGAGAGTTCATTTTTATAAGCAGAGAAGGTTGTGTGGTTGAGTTCTGTTTGGGCTGGGCTAACAATCTCTCAGCTTGAGCTTACACTCGAATGGAGCTACGTTGCCTATGTTTCGAGGTCTTCTGAATAATCGGAGCTCACAGAGCTGACCTGGCCAAGCTGGATCAGCATAACTAAACATTTGACTCTCTCATCATTGTTACGCGCGCCTACCTACCTTCCAAATTTGTAACTGTTCTAATGATTATGGAGACGAAAATGGTGGGGCATCCTTTCGTCTTCCCACGTTTCTTGTCCTTTTAAATTCGGGTTTTCTTGAAGTTTTCTTTGAACTTCAAACTTTTTATTGCATACAAGTCTAGGGCCTACTCAATTATCTTCAAGCTTTGAGATTCTTTCTTGCTTGTCCTTCTTGGGGTTTCTGAGTTTCCTTTTCTCTACGTTTTCTATTTCTTCTCCTTATTTCCAATGGCTGCCCCTCCCTCTTCCTTGTTTAAGCAACAAACTTCCATTGGAATTGATTTGAGGTGGCATTCCAGTTACCTAGTTCCCTCAGTGATAACATCTTCAGACTTAGACATAATCCAGAGGTGGTTCTTTCCTTCTATAGACTTGCCTCTGCGCGTCCTAAGCCCTGATGAACCCTGAAACTTCCTTCCTTAGGGGGAGGTTTGCTTCTTTAAGGGGGCATTTCAGATGGGCCATTGTCTTCCCATCCACCCTTTCATAGGGTGGATTTTTGCTTATTTTAGGTTGTGCCCTTCTCGCCTCTCCCCTCGAGGGTAGGGCACTATGATTAGTTTTTTCCTCTTTTGGCGCCTTCAAGGGAACGAGGAATTCTCCACTATTGTTGAATTCCTCTACTTCTATGAGCTTGAGGAAGATGAGCTCCCCTGTTTCAGTTCCTTCAGATGGAGGCACTTCACCCAACCCCTATTGGTTCTTGAAATTCCCTTCTCTCCTGAGGAATGGGCCCAACACTTTTTTTTTTGCCTCTAGAGACTCTTGGAGGACCATTGAGGATCGTTGCAAGGAGTCCAAGGTCTCTTGCTCTTAGGAGCGCTTTTCTTACAAAGGTATAGGTTTAGAGACTTACTCTGCTTTTGTTTGTGATATCTGAATCTCATAGTGTTACTGTAGTGTAGGTACGCCCACCCTAACTTCGGCGGAGCTACTAAGGGTTGAGCAGGTTGCCTGTGTTGAGCCTATTACCTTCTTTGAGCTTGTCATGTCTAAGAACCTTTCATTTTTCAACGCTTCAGCTACTGCCTTTGACTTTGCATTTTTTCCTGATTCACCTGAATCTTCCCTTGCTGATGATGAAGAGTCGGATGATGATGAGGAGCTTGTCGCATCTTCGAGAAAGTACAAGAGGAATGATTCTTCTTATGATTATCTGGCTCCTCTTTTGCTACTGTTATGTTCTCCTCTACTGGGATGAAGGTTTTCATTAAGCTTACCGAGGCAGAGAAAGAGCGGGATGAGTCGAAGGAAGAGAATGCACACCTGAGGGAGGAGGTCGCTTGGCTAAAGAGATGACTTGGAGGGAATTGGGATTTTCCTTTTTCTTTTTTCTACTCCATTGGACTTGATCAAATAGAAGCTCCTTGTGTTGCTTTGCAATTTTCTACTACTGGCTACTTACTCTTGTGTGTTTATGAATTGTATATTATTGTCTTTTAACAATCTGTTTATATATTGCATTTACTTAGACTATTTATCAATCTAAACTCACATCACAAGTTATCTTGTGTTACACTGCTTTAACAATAACTTCACTATTCTTATTTTAAATTTTAAATTAATAAAAACTCTTCGTGGAATCGATCGTGGACTTAAATCGAGAAAACTACAATTTGACCACTTATATTTTGGTGTATAATATAAATACGATTACAAAATAGTTCAAATCAAATTTTTGGCACCGTTGCCGGGGAGTTATGGTAATTTGAAATTACATAAAATAGAGAAGTTGTTTACTTGTATTATATGTTTATAAATTGTTTGTTTTCTTTTTAATAGTTTACGTCTGTTAATTCATCAGTAGGTTCTGTAAATCAGTCATCCCCTTCGTCTGCATCATCTTTATCACTCAAGAATCATTTGAATTAAGTATGGCTAGAAACGTACTTAGGGAAGAACATCCTAGAGAACAAGAAGTAGTTCCAAATGTTCAACCTTTAAAAAAATATTTATATCCTACACAAACTAATGTCCCGTCATGTTTTGCTTATTCAACAGATGCTCCAAATCTTAATATTAAGTTAGGAACAATACAGTTATTACCGCAGTTTCATGGTTCAAAAACTGAAAATCCTTATGTGCATATGAAAGAAGTTAAAGAAGTCTGTGGAACCTTGCAAAATAATTATGAAATGATCAGATTAGAACTTTTTCCTTTGTTCTCGAAAGATAAAGCAAAACAGTGGCTTAACTCTTTAAGAACTAATTCTATAACAAATTGGTAAGCTTTACAAACTGAGTTTTTAAAAAAAAATTTCCTGTGCATTGTACAAATACATTAAGACGTCAAATAATAAATTTTTCTGTAAAAGAAGGTGAAACTTTTTATCAATGTTGGAAAATATTTAAAGATCTGCTCCAAGCTTGTTCACATCATGCATTTTAAAATTGGACTTTAATTGATTTTTTTTATGATGTTCTTCCACCTGATATGCAACAATTTGTTGAAATGATGGCCCAAGGAGAATTTATGAGTAAAAATCTTGAAGAAGTATTTCAATTTTTTGATACTATTTCTGAGAGTTCTCAGATGTGGAACCCGACTTCTTCAAATATAGTAGAAACTAAGTCATCTACATCTAAAGGGGAAAATATGTATTAAAAGAAGATGATGACTTAAGAACTAAAATGACTAATTTATCTCAAAAACTAGAAGCCTTAGAAATGAAAAAAAAATTAAGCAAGTGTCTGTTGTATCTACTATTGATCAAATATGTGAAATTTGTGAGTTGTCAGGACATCCTGTAGCAGAATTTCCAACTATACTAGCATTTAAAGAAGTGCTAATTGAACAATCTAATGTTGTTTCAACTTATAATAAGTCTTATTCAAATCCATATTCTAAAACTTACAATCCAAGATGGAGAAATCATCCAAATTTTAGTTGGAGAAACACACAACCCACAAATCAAACACACGGTCCACCATAACCACAAAATCAACAACAATATCAACCTCCACATAAAAGAACTCTAGAAGATACTATGAATCAATTTATTTAAAGTCAAATGAGTTTTAATACTCAAACAACTCAAGCTTTTAATGATTGTAAAGCTCAAACTACTCAGAGTATTGAAGATATCAAGAGTCATCTAGCTAAGTTAACTTAGTCTCTGAGTATGTCAGAAAAAGGAAAATTTTCAGCTCAACCTAAACCTCCACAAAGTCAAAATCAAGTTAATTATGTGTCTTCTAAACCTTCTCCAAGTCAAGTACAAGCAATCACCACAATAAGAAGTGGTAAAGTATTTGATAAAACTATTAAACCTAAAATTTCCAAGAAAATGCGTAAGTCAATTCCTGTTAATGAACCACTTAAACCTGAACCTTCAATTGAAAAACAACTAGAAATAGAAAATGAGGAAGATCATATGTGTCCTATTCCTTTACCTTTTCCTCAAAGGGTCAAGAAGCCTTTGAGTTGTTTAAACAAGTTAAGATTAACATTCCTTTGTTGGATGTCATTAAACGAGTTTCAACTTATGCTAAGTTTTTAAAAGATTTTTGCACGATAAGCAGAAAAACTAATGTACCAAAGAAAGCATTTATAACTGAATAAGTTAGTACTATAATACAGCACAACACTTTTCTTAAGTACAAAGATCTTGGTAGTCCTATAATTTCATGCATCATTGGAAAATTTTGAATAGAAGAAGCTCTGCTAGGCCTTGGAACCAGTTGTAATCTAATGTCATATTCAGTGTATACACAATTAGGATTAAGTGAACTGAAACCTACTAATGTTACACTGCAATTAGTAGACAGATCAATAAAAACTCCAAGAGGAATTGTGGAAGATGTTATTATCCAAGTTGATCAATTTTATTTTCCAGCAGATTTATCGTTTTAGATACACAACCAATTTTTCATGCATCTGCATACATACCTGTTATTTTGGATTGACCATTTTTAGCTACATCAAATGCGTTGATAAATTATAGTAATTTAGTTACGAAACATTCATTTGGAAACATGACCTTGGAATTAAATATTTTTAACAGTGCAAAACAACATAGAGAAGAAGATGAAGTGCATGAAATAAACTGTAGTAAGTCATTAACTAAAAGGTTTTTTGAAGAATTTTTTTCTGAAAAAGGAATTATATACATTAGAATTTGTATCTGATAATGAATCTGAAAAAATAGAAAATCCAAAATGTGAAAATCTGTTGCTTAAATCTGTAGAGTCCAATGTCAAAGTTTTTAAGCCAAATTTAAAAACCACTTCCAACTAATTTGAAATTTTTTTTTTAGAAAAAAATGAAATTCATCCCGTAATCATATCATCGAATTTATCTGAAATTCAAGAAAAAGAATTAACAAAAGTATTGAAGGATGGACAATAGCAGATATAAAATGCATAAGTCCACTTCTATTTACTCATTGTATATATTTAGAAGAAAATGTTAAACCATCTCATCAAATGCAAAGAAGACTGAATCCACACTTAAAAGAAGTAGTCCGAGCTAAAGTACTTAGATGCAAATATTATCTATCCTATATCTGATAGTAAATGGGTTAGTCCTACATAGGTAGTTCCTAAGAAATCTGGTGTTACTGTAATAAAAAATAAAGAAAATGAATTAGTCCGCATGCGTACAATCACAGGTTGGCATGTGTGTATTGACTATCGAAAGTTAAATTCTCTCACCACAAAAGATCACTTTCCATTGCCTTTTCTATATCAAGTACTAGAAAGAATAGTTAGTCATGCATATTATTGTTTTTTAGATGGATATTCTGCTTATAATCAAATTGAAATTGCAATAGATGATAAAGAAAAAAACTACATTTACATGTTCTTTTGTACTTTTACATATAAAAGGATGCTTTTGGATTATGTAACGCTCCAGCTACCTTATAGCATTATATGTTAAGTACATTCAATGATATGGTAGAATGATATCTAGAATTTTTTATGGATGATTTTTCAATATATGGTGATTCATTTCATTTATGTTTGTAAAATCTTGAAAAAGTACTCATTCGATGTGAAGAAACAAACCTTGTCTTAAATTAGGAAAATGTCATTTTATGGTTACACAAGGTATTGTTTTAGGTCATACAGTGTCTGAAAAAAGGATCGAAGTTGAAAAATCTAAAATTGACTTGATAGCTAATCTGTCATCACCGAAAATTGTAAAAGATATTTGCTCTTTTCCAGGTCATGCAGGATTGTATAGAACGTTTATAAAAAAATTTAGTTCAATATCTAGGCCTATATGCAATCTTTTATGTCAGGGTGCTTTATTTGAATGGAATGAAGCATGTCAATTAGCATTTGATAGATTAAAGAGCATGCCTATTTCTACACCTATTATGCAACCTCCTGACTGGTCTTTACCTTTTGATTTAATGTGTAATGCAAGTGATTATGCAGTAGGAGCTGTAAGAGTTGTATTAGGTCAAAGGAAAGACAAAAAAAACCTTATGTTATTCACTATGCGAGCAAAACTCTGAATGATGCACAAGTGAATTATTCAACCACAGAAGAACTACTTGTTGTTGTGTTTGCATTAGATAAATTTCATTCATATCTAGTTGGATCATCAATTGTTGTATTTATAGATCATGCAGCTTTAAAATATTTGCTGACTAAAAAAAATGCTAAACCGCGTCTCCTACAATAGATATTATTACTTCAAGAATTTGATTTTATCATTAAGGATAAGAAAGGAGTAGAGAATGTAGTAGCAAATTACTTGTCAAGACTAAATTATGAAATAAAGGAAGAACCAACTCCAATTAGAGAAACATTTTCAGATGAACAACTGTTTGCAATAATATAAGTATCGTGGTATGTAGATACAGCAAATTATTTAGCTACTGGTACTATTCCTTCTCATTATACCTAGTCTGATAGAAATAAGTTTCTAAGTGAGGCACATAATTTTTTCTGGGAAGATTTTTATTTATTTAAATATTTTAAAGGTCAAATAATAAGGCGCTATGTACCTAATCATGAAATAGGTCAGGTAATTCAATTTTGTCATTTTGAAGCTTGTAGAGGCCATTTTGCTTCAAAAAAAATCACTGATAAAATTTTACAGTGTGGATTTTATTGGTCAACTCTTTTTAAAGATGTTCATATCTTTTGTTTAAATTGTGATAGATGTCAAAGAATAGAAAATATTTGAAAAAGAAATATGATGCATTTTATGTGACACCCCAAATTCATGGGGTCCGTTAATTTCCCATCAACCCATGGAATGCCCGTGGATACCGTATAACTCGATATCGCACCGTTGTGTCCCATTTACCAGGATCCATAATTTAACGAAATCCGGGCAGAGTCTCCTTTGTACGGGAAGCTCTACCCCAAAACACAATCTGTGCAATCAACATTTACATGACCCATCCGAGGTCCAATATAATACCATAACCACACAGGGTCCATTTTATACGTAAAACTTGACCACACCGGGTCCAATCATCATATTTATATCAAAATATGCAAGGTTATATTAAAACAGTTCATATATACTCTATTACAATTCCTTTACACATTACATGCCAAAATTTAATTACAAATCTACTTTTACAAAAAAAATGGATTGGAAGCCACAAGTCGACTTTTCTTCAACCATGTGACCCGGATTGTGAGCCGTCCATTGGTGCATGACCCACACCTGAAATGTTTCCCGTATAGGGTGAGCCAATGCCCAGTAGAATAATCCCTACAGAGGCTACTCATCACCTAAAATGCATATGCAATGTATAAAGGCAACATTTCACAACAAGTATTCCCTCCAACAATAACATATAATACAATGTTGGAAAATCATGATGCCATGCCAAGTAATGAGATGAAACTCACCCATGCATGCTATCCCGAGCCCACACCGACTCCCACAACACAATGCGACACTTACGTGTAAAACAAACGTCTTTGATGAAACACATCCAAAGATCATTTTGAAATCAACCATATGTCATAAAACTAATTCATTCTTGGATGTTTCCCATCAAATGAATAATTTATATATCAAAATCATGTGCCTTTATGGGGTATCGGATTCAGGAATCGCACCTCCGGCTCCGTACGCCGTTACACTTTTTTGGAATTTCACCGCCGATAAGTGTATGAACCAAGTGGTCGGGTTTTTTCACCCGAGGGAGTGTCTAGCCCTACTTGCTATACCCGACACAAGTTTTCTTATGCATGTCACCGTGCGACTCCGTAGGACATTCCATCCCACTTTCCCGAGCCTACCATCAATAACCAATGTTGGTGTTGATCACCCCATGCAACCCTACACCCACACCCATGCATGTAGCCCATGAATGTGATGTTAATTCCATGTCCATATTGCAATGCATGCCAAATGACAATTTTTAAATATCATTGTATACCATGACAATTAATATCATTTGCATATAATCACATAACCATTTCAAGTTCAATATATCCAAGAGCATATATCAACACTCCATCAACATGATAACACATAATACATGCTAATATTACATTTCATTCACAATGCATAATATAAAACACAAAGCATGCCCACATGATCCCAATTTTCAAGGGATTACATAAATACTTCCATATACCAAAATCAAGCCAAGATTTTATATGGATCATTCAAACAAAATAAAAATTAGAATATATGATTTTTATATAACCAATTATCTAAACATTCAAGAAATCACAAACTAGCACTTTCTAACTACCCATTTCACACTAGAATTGATCCTACCCATTTCCATAGCACCAATCATAATGGAAAAGTATTAGAAATACCCAAAACAGCCCACATGAACCCTATGGACACCTTAGGTTAGAAATAGGTCCGAGTAGGAGGAACCCTACATCTTGAAGCGTAAAGAATTTGTAGGAAGCCTCAAGAACAAGATTGAAGTCCAAAGCTTAGATTTCTCCAAAATCCTCCCTTTGAATCTTCGGTGAAAATCTTTGTTTTTGGTACCCACGCGTAGCTCTCGTCGCGTAGATCGACTTTAATTCTTGGTCCGACGAATTCCGACCGACGGAACTCCGAGAATCGGCGAAAGAAAGCTTGAAGAATTATATTTTTTTCTTCTTTGCTCTTGGGTCTGATCCAGCCGGCTAAATGAAGAGCAAATATCTGATTTTTCAGATATTTGTCCACTTTTATACTTTCTAAACACTTGGCCCTCGTCGCGCCAAGTGTCGTCCTTTGTCCGGATCCGTTTTCATCCCGAAACGATTAAATTTCGTACCGATTTAAGATCAAAATATTTTATATGAAATTTATTTAAAATATTTTTCAAATTTTCAAATTTTTATAAAAATTTCGTTTGTAGGGGTCATCGAACACCCGTCACCTCGAAAAACGTGAAAAATCTGACTATTTCAAAATTCGACGAAATTTGTCTAGGTAACTAAATTTGGTGAGACGAATCTAACGGTGAGGTCCGTTTCATCATCCGAGGTCTATAAAAATACCAATTTTTTTTAACCCATACTATAATGGCAAATTACCATTTTGCCATTTTTTTCAGAAAAAGTTAAAATTTTTCCCGGGTTTCACATTTTAAACTCTATTTTGATTATTGAAATTTTTTATTATTGGGGCATCGATTTTATGGGTCCATTTCCCCCATCCTTTGGTTATCTGTACATTTTGGTTGCAGTCGATTATGTCTCTAAATGGGTAGAGGTAATTCTATGTAGAAATACTGATCACAGAACAGTGGTCAAGTTTTTAAAAAAAAATATATTATCCAGATTTAGAATTTCTCAAACCATTATAAGTGATGTTGGTTGCATTTTTGAAATAAATTTTTTGAAAAGCTTATGAGAAAATATTCAATTTCTCATAAAATATACACTCCGTGTCAACCATAGACAAGTGGACAAGTTGAATTAGCTAATAGGGAGATGAAATAAATCTTAGAAAAAATAGTGAATCCAGATTGTAAAGATTGGCCTTTAACATTAATGGATGCGTTTTGGGCTTACCGTACTGCATATAAAACTATATTAGGAATGTCTCCTCATTGATTAGTTTATGGTAAACCATGTCACCTGCCTTTAGAATTAGAACATAGAGCATATTGGGCAATCAAAATAATAAATTTTGATATGGATAAAGCTGGAATAGCTCGCAAACTTCAAATTAATGAATTTGAAGAATTAAGAAACGAAGCTTATGAAAATGCAAAAATTGCTAAGTCTAGAACAAAAAAATTTCATGATAAAAATATCAGGCAGAAATCTTTTGAACCTTCTCAAAAAGTTTTGTTATATAATGCAAAACTTCGTTTATTCCCTGAAAAATTAAGATCTAGATGGACAGGTTCTTACATTATTAAACAAGTTGTTGACTATAGAGCAATTGAAATTGAGAATCCATTAACTAGAAATGTTTTTAAAGTAAACCGTCAAAGGCTTAAACCATATTATGATTAATTTATTCAAGATAACCTCTGTACAACTTTTTGATCCAGTTTATGTGCTCTGAAAGTATGTATTGTTGTTTGATTATAAATAAATAGTACTAATTGTTTTTTATTTATTTGACAGATTAAAATTCTTAACTAAAATCCAAATATCCTAATCACTGGACAATAACAGATTGCTGGTTTTTATTATTAGTTTGAATTATCACTATTTTATACATTACAAACAATTTTTAATTTAAGTTGGGGGGAGAATGTGTGAATTTACTTATGTGAGGAATTACTCATATCTACTTGCTATTTTTATGTTTTTTATAAATTTGTTCGTCTTTGTGACAGACAGACATTAAAAAACTGGATAGTGAGTCAATAAATTTTGAGTCATTTTTACAATTTTGTGAAAAATAATCATATAATGGACGAAAAAAAGTTCTAGTTAAGTTTAAATTTACTATGTCATCTTCCAAAAGATATACTTGCATTGATCATGCAAAAAGCTAGAAGGATTAGAAATTTAGAAATTTTTGAAAGTCGACTAAGACTCTTGTGTGAAAAAAGTACATTTGCTAAACGCCGAAAATCAATGCGTCTAGGTGATTGTATAAGATGTAGTCGTTTAGAACATTTGAGACAATATAATCAGTGTGCAGAACCAATTTCAGGTCGAACATCAGATCGTCTCTGGTGGATTAGGTATGGGCAGAGTAAGGATTATCCTAAGGCGCCATCCTATTCTATCCCTATGTTAACAAGATAAGTGAGAAGTGAAGTTAACCGTGTCACTGGTATTATTGATCCAAAAAGTTCTGATTCTGAATTAGTATGTTCAACTAATGTATAATTTTGGAATAGTGTACATATTGTAAATAAATGTAAATAACTATATAATAATTAGAAAAATTAGGAAAATTAATGAATAATTAATAATTAATAAAACCAATTTATTGAAATAGAAAGAAAAATAGTGGTTAGCAAAGTTTTGTTGAATATGTAAAGTTGTAATTAATTTTCTAACTGCATGAATTTTTTAAGGATGCTGAAATTGCAAAAAATCAAAAGCAGCAGCCTGGAGCATACAAAGCAAAAACCAATCAGCTAGCACCATCCAGACGGTGGGGCAAGCGTCTGGACGGAAGTGCACATATAAAAGCCTCTTGCATGCAGAAATTGATCAATTTATTCCCTCGTAGCCTGAAATTTGAAAGACAGCTGGTTTTCTCCAATGAAATATTTTCAAATCTACTACACTTGACATTTTTCTTCAAATCTTTTTCGATTATTCACTTACCCATTACATTTTGAAGGTTTCTACCAATTGAAATCAGTCAAAACCAAGTATTTGAAGAGAAATCAGGAAAAACATGGATTCAAGACGTCGAATCGAGAGGATCTTCAAGTCATGCACCAAGGGATCAACCTCAACATTCTCAAGTACCTCCACAACAACCTAGACCAGGAAATATCTACAATGATGTGATTTTTCAGAATTTTGAACAACAGACCTGGTATGATGCTCACTTTATCTCCAAAACTATCATTCCTGAAAGGCCAGTAATTTTTGAGGACTTTGAAAACATAGGAGTTAGACAAATTCTTGCTGAAAGAGGATGGTTGGATTATGTTAGATTTATTACTGTTGCTTATGAAATCTTGGTCCATGAATTCTATAGTAATACAGAAATAATTGGAGAAAGACAATTGCGTGTGTTTGTGCGAAGTAGAATTTTTCAAGTTACACCAGCTACTACACTGATTTTTTTCATCCCATGCAAAAACCACCCAAACCGCAATATCCTTACACTAAACTGTTTGATTTAACCAACATAGGGATAGAGTTGACGGGTAACCCAGAGTTTGTTTGAGGAAGGCCAAACAAATACATAAAGTAAGGGGATTTGACAAACAAATACAGAATTCTGAATTTGATAACAGTAAACAATTTGTTACCCAAGCCTAGAAGAATCTAATTTATATTGAGCAGGCCTATTTCTTGTATGCATTTGCGATGAGACACACAGTTGATTTGTCAAACCTTATCATGGATCAAATGTTACTTGTTGTAAATAAAAGAAACCCTCACTCCCATATGCTATGTTAGTTTCTCATTTATACAGGGACAAGGGAGTAATTGTTGATCCTTCGTGGAAAATAGTGGAACATTGTGGACCACTAGATAAAACATCTTTGAAAAAGAGTCATGGAGTACAACCTAAGGAACAACCTGAAGCACCACCTCCACCATAAGAGGAGCCATTCCAAGCTCCTGAAAATTTTTTGCACAAGAACAGCCCCAGCCACAAGAGGATCATCCATACATACCAATAGATGACAGGACTGATAGGCAGATTTTGCTAGGATTAGAGACCACTATTACCCAGCTTGGTACTAGCATCACAGAAATCAACAAACATATGGATGGTTATGATCAGAATCAAGCGAAAATGCTAAGGCTACTTCGAGAGCATTTTGGAGAGGACCATCTACTTCTTAAAGACTGGAGATTCTAAAAAAAAATTGCTATCTTTCACTCATCTTTTAAATTATGCACTTTTACTTTATGTCTTGAACTTATTTATGTTTTAAACCTATAGATGTTTTTGAACTTGTTTTCAATTTTGAACTTGATTGTGTTAAATTTGTTAGTTAGTGTGTGGCTCATATTTTTGAGTTAGGAAGAATAGTTCATATAATTCACAGTTGAATTAAGTTAAATATTCCCCTACTTAGCAAGAATAGTCTTAATCTGATCATGCGGGATTTTCATATATTGGTTGTGAATTATCTTAATATTTTTCTTTAAACTTAATGTTTTGAGCACAGTTAGATTTCTTTATTGTTAAAAACCTTGTGAAATATTACAATCTTTGCATACACAATAGAGATGTAAGACCTATTGCAGATTTTCAACCAATCTTTCTTGGAGAGATATTCTACATCTACTCAAATAAGAATCTTCAATTCAGTGGTAAACTTTGTTTGAATAATCTCATTAGTTTTGTTTTGATTAGCACTTATTAAATTATATTGTTAGCATTTTCCTTAGACTTTCATTTAGATATTATACTAATGTATGATTTCTGGAAAATGATTTTAGGACATTTTTTATTAATCTTGAACCTTAACCATTTCTTTCACAAAATAATATCCTTAATCAGACATGATTGAGCTTGAAAAGGTATAAATTCCTTTCATAAAAACCCAAAAATACCTGAGCTATATAAAAATATATTAAACCTACTTTTGATATCTAATTTTCTTACACCCTCTTTTAAATCAACAGGATATGGAAAAATAGAAAAGAAAAAAGGTAGAAAAGAGTAAAGAAATAATGATCAATCTTCAAAAGAAAAAGGAAATATGTGAAAAGAACTTCAAAGAGCAAAGAAAGAAAGAAAAGAGCCAAGAAAGTGAAAAATGGAGGAAAAATAAAAAAGATGATCATGCAAAGTCTTGAAAAAATAAAACGTGTGCCACAATGCTAAGAAATGATAGCTTTTGAATCCCATTGACGTCGTTTCTTAAACCCTAAACCAATGGCCACATTATAACCCTAACAAAGTCCTTTTTGATTCCAAAAATTATGCATTGGTATTAATCCTACCAATCCAAAAAGGGAGGATGTTAATGATATGGTTAAAATAGTGTTAATATTCTTTCATGAGATTATGTCAAATTCCAATTTTATTCAAATATCCAATCTTTTGATTAATTACATGTGAAACTATTTGCATTGTTAACAATATTCTCATCAATTGTAATTACTGAGTGAACAATTACTATAACATATGTGCATTCTTTGCTCAGTTTATTCTAGGGTAAGATTGACATCAAGACTACCATGAAAGATGGTAATATTTCCTAAGATTTTTGAATAAAGAAACCATTACACACTGTAAACCACCACATATTTATATTAATATAGTAATGTACTTGTTCAGTAATTCTTATATATATAATGACGTAAGAATAAACCATATATATTGAAACCGTAAGAATAAATACTAGGGAGGCAAATTGATTGTGAAATTTAATTTTTTTTTTTATTAGGTGTTTAAGGTTGATAAGGGTAACGAAGTAAAAATATTAATTTTAGTGTTTCGAGTGTAAATTTATTTTAGTTTTGAAATAAATCATAAAAATAAATATTTTTAGGTAAAAATAACAATAAAAATGAATCCGGAACGTCAAAAAACCTTAGGGTAGTCATATGGATCAAATTGGAGATTCTCAATGTAAAATCGTAATTTTGGAGAAAACCAAATCAGCCGGTGAACAGTAAAATCGGGATTTAGCTGACCTTATAACACCATTTCATCCCATTTTTCCTCATTTCTTTCACTCCACTCTCACCCCACACCTCTTGGAACCTTAAAGGAAGATTACGGGAGGAATAAAAGGGAAGAAGGAGGTCACTAAAGCTTGGGTTCTTACTTGAAATTTTGATTCAAGGTAGGGGTTTTCTTCCATCCTTGTTCATTGAGGTTAGGGAATTTATATATGTATGTTTTGCCTCTAAATGTTATATATATGATATGAAATCATCCTCTCTTAGTCTTTTTTTGCAAAGATTACATGTTTTGAACAAAGTTATGGTTGAATACCCATGAAATCTCTTTTCTTGCTTTAAAACCCTAGTTTTTGGAGAGTGATGGATTTTCCTCTTAAATTCTTCCTTTTTTTTTGATTTCGAAACTATAGTGCTTTGTGTTGAGTAATAAAATGATGTTGTTGTGATCTCTTGCATTTTTCTTAATTGGTCATTGGAATTGTCACATGATATTTGGGGATTTTTGAGATATGCTTGTAAATTGAGAAATTGAGTTTGGTATTGTATCTCTTATGAGTGTGGAATGACCATGGGTGGCCTTTGATGGGATATCGTAGAGTGGGTAGACGTTCTTCATACTCCGTGTGGGTTTAAACTTTTCTACCACTCATAGTGGGGTTAGTGCTTTGATAAGACTAAACAGCTATTGCTCATAGGTATCGAGGCGGAGGGTTAGTATACTAATGTCTGGGTTAGATACGTCACTGCCATTGGTATGGTATACACCCTTCCTGAAGGTTGGATATCTTTGAGAAGATTTGGGTGTGTGTGTGTGGGCTAGATGTTACTCAATGCGTTGATTCATGTGGATGTCTTACATCATGGTTGAGATACATGTATATATTGTTGTGAAAATTCATGTTATGAGTTATTGTTTATTCTACCAGAAATGGTTTCTACAAGAATCTTGGGAAGTATGTGATTCCCCAAGAACTTGTGAGAAACGGTTTATGGTGAAATGGATTATTAATTGTATATTGAGTTCTTTTATTCATTAAATTATTGTTGTTACTTAAACTTGAGATCTGTTCCAATGTCCCTGTTTTCTTCAAAAGTTATATATGTTATTCGTAGAATGAGACCGACCATTTTATATTTTTCTAAACCTTCTTCGAGTTTGGAAGAATTTTCCTACGAAGCTTCATGCTCACCCCCTAATTAACAACCTTTTCAGATTATCCTCTCGAGGAAGAGCTGGGAGTCGAGGAGCCCGAACACTAGGAGACTCCGATAGACGGGAGCATGAATCTTGAGGTGGACGCTTAGAGCGACACTTTCTTTTGTTCTAAACTAGGATATTTAGTTTGAACATTGTGAAGTTTAGTTTTTCTTTTGTTATTCCGCTGCGCTATGGTAGTTAAATTTTTGGGATGTAAATGTCATGGTTGGGCATATTCTTTTGGATAATGTTGTAAATTTTATGGATGAATAAATGAATTCTTATTTATTATTTATTTATGGATCATATTAGTGCTCTCATGATGTAAATAGTTTTAAACAGTAATGTGGTCAATATTTATTCATAAATGAACCCGGTGTGGTCAATGTAGTATAATTGCACAGGTTGTGTTTTTAGTAGAGCTCTCTGTACAAAAGAGACTCTACCCGAATTTTGTTAAATTAAGGACCCCCAATTTTTGGGGCGTTACAAGTTTGGTATCAAAGCCTAGGCTTTAGGTCTTATATGGGAGCTGTAGGTTATGGATTATCACTAGAGAGG
>CAUOFW020008738.1:0-16018 GCA_963454935.2 Ilex paraguariensis | reverse complement strand
TTTAATTTAAGTGTGAATACAAATATATTATTGCATATCATTTTTTATTATTATTTTGTGCTTTCATGTACAGACAATAACTAGTTTATATAATAAAGTACAATACAATTCAAATCTTAAAAGATAAACAAAATGATTGTTGCTTTTTACGGTTGAAATCTCTTTAAATTTTATTTTAAAGTTAATTCGACGACTAATATTAACATTTTAAATTTAATAGGAAATATGCCCTTAAGAGTGTGTTTGGGTGAATTTTTTTTAAAAATGCTTTATAACATTTAATAAGTACCTAAAAAAAATAGTGTTTGAAATCGTCCTACCATCATCACTACCACCGCCGCTGCCAACCTACTACTACAACTACCCCTGCCACCATCACCGCCACCCCCATCGCCCTACCCTCATTACCACAATCATGTTACCATCCCACCACAACCTTTGCCACAACAACCGTCAACGCCACCCCACCACCACCATCGCCTTTACCATCACCTCACCACCACCGCCACCATTACCTTTGTCGCCACCCTACCACCACCGCTACTATTCCACCATTACCCTTACCACCACCACCACTACCCCACCTTCACCCTTATCACCGACGCCATCATCACCCCACCACCATTATCACCACTGTTATTGCCCACCATTATCGTCACCCATTGTCATCCACACCTACAACATCTACCACTATCACCACAACCATCATTCGGCACCAATCATTACACTATCGTCCAGAAAAATTTGTCGTCGCCCACTATCACCATTACCAATGTCACAAAGTTAAATTTCTCACCAAATTTCTGTCTCGCGATGGCACTAAGATCTAAAACTTAGTCTCAGCCAAACACTCAGGATGCACACAAAATGCACATAGAACAGAGAATAGACAGTAAGTAAACACACATGTAAAACACACAGAATTTGCAAGCAACAACCAAACCTTTCTTTCTCAATAAAGTATAAGGAACTCAACCTTGGGGTTTGTTTACAAAAACATGCCAACTCCCTTGTTGCACTACCGACTCCAAGCACTCTATTTATAATATTCAGAGTGGCAATTACAAGCCCAACTGCCTAGGCACATGTCCATAATTCAAATGCTACTAGAGGTCTACTGTGATTGGATGACAAAGAAGTTATAACTGGTGTCTGCATGCTTGTCTGAATCTAACAGAGATTCCACATGCAATGCACTTGCCAGAAATTGCCCATAATTGCCAACATCTACAGAGCACATGCCCAACTTTCTCACATGTTGTGCATGTGTCAGGAGCCCTCGGCATCTGAATTGCATTACATTCGTGCCTAACCATGGCCCAGCCCATGACTCATTATTCAAGCTAACATCGCCCCACAATTCAAGTCGCCCGCCGCTTCCTTGCTTGCATGCTGACTTGTGCCCACGTGCCCATGTGCATGAACTGTCTCCATCAGTCATGCATGAGACTTCTACCATTTTGGCTAAGGCATGGGTGCCTATGGGCGAGGCTACCCGATGCCAAATGCTGCCAATGACCAAGGGGGTAACAACCAACCATTATCACCGTCGTCGTCCATGGTTACTACTATCACCACCGTCATCCAAAATCAACCACCACCATCACCATTGCTACCCACAACTGCCACCATCATCATGATCATCACCACCCGCCACAAGCACCACTGTCTCCTACAACCACCACCACTGCTGCCTACCATCACTACCGCTGCTCATACCTATAACAACTGAGGTTTAATTTTTTTTTATCTCCTCTATATTTATGATTTGATTTTTGGTATAAATACAAATATGTATATTGTTGACCATTTTTTGTTATTAATTTGTACCTTCAGGCACAGGTAATAACCAGTCTATATAATAAAGTTCAATATAATTCAAATCTCAAAAAATAAACAAAATGACTTTTGTTATTCACGGTTGAGATCTCTTTAATTTTTTTTTTAAATTAATCTGAAGGCTAATATTAATACTCCAAATTTAATAAGAAAAATGGGGCACTAATGGTGTGTTTGAGGTAATTTTTTAAAAGTATTTTTAGTACCTATAATTTCTCCTACGTAATTTAAAAAAAAATAGTGTTTGGAACCACTACTATCACCATCACCCCCATCGCCCTACCACCATTACCACTACCACCACCATTACCACTACCACCACTATTACCACTATCACCACTATCACCACCACCGCCACCTCACCCCACCACCAAACTATCCTCCACCACCACCATCGCTATCGTCACCACCAATGTCACCACCCCACCACCTCACTACCAACATCACCACCCCCTGCCACCACCATACCACTCCTCCACCGCCCCACAACTAACATTGTCCCACCACCTCTGTCACAACAACTATCACCACCATCGCCACTATCACTCTAACCACCTTACCATCCTGCCACACAACCACCACTATCCTCACTACCATCATCACCATCTCCATCGTCACCTCCACCCCTCCCCCCCATGACCTTCACCCCGACCATCCCCACCACTGCCACTATGACTCACTATCACTGTTATTGTTCACTCTTCTATATTTCTAATTTGATTTTAAATGTAAATATAAATATATTTATTATTGATCATTTTTTTATTACTTTTGTGCCTTCAGACATTGACAATAACTAGTACATTGATAGAAAGGAAAAAGTAAATGAACCTGGAAAAATAAAAGAACTTGAACTAAAAAAAAAATTATTTCGTGTTCTATTAATATCGAGCTATTTGTATTTATGTTAAAAGTTTATGCATGCTCATAGTTTGATCAAAGGGGGCAATATCCAAATAAGAAATTTTTTAATTTCAAGCATGAGAAAAATATAAAGATTTAATTAATATTAAATTATTAAATGAATTCTAAAGTTGATACCATTCAATCTTAATAATACGAAATAATTTTTCTTTGGATGAATTACAAATCACAACCTTAAAGAATTGATTTTGTTTCTACGAGAGACTTTCGTCCATATTCATAACAAACACCAAACGGTTAAACAAATTTAGAGGGGCACTTTCGTCCAATTTTTTTATTGCTTTTAATCTAACACTCTAAGTATACTTATATTATTAACTCTTACCCGTAACTTATATCTGACGAGTAAAAGAGTATTTTGTACACTCATTTATAATAAATTTGGGCAGTGGTAATGCATCCTAAATTTGGGCAGTGATGATAAATTTATAAAATTAATAAAATTTATGCTCCGTTTGGTAGGAATGATGGAAAGTAGGAAAGATACACTTTTCAATCTTTGTGTTTGGTTGGATGGGTAGAAAATAAAAATGACAATTTTATTTTTTTTGTGCTGACTAAGATTTGAGGTGACAATCGAGTCGTGTCGTGTCAAATTCGTGTTGAATTATTATAGGTTTGTGTCGAATATTAGTCACACCTAACTCAATTCATTTAACTAATTGTGTTGTATCGAGTTACGAATTGACATGTTTATTTGTGTTCAAGTCAATCAAGTTCGTGCCATAAAATTTATGTCGAGTTCAAATCGTGTCATCGTATTGAGTCAAAAATTTTCACCTCTAGTTAAGATGGAAAAAATGTTTTTTTAATTTAAAATTTTTATTATTTTTTTAATTTATTATTTTTATTTTTAAAAATTTTAATATATATATATATATATATATATATAAATGTATATTTTATTATTGTATTTTTATATAAAATTAATGTATACATAATATATGTACATATAAAAAGATATATAGACAAATAAGATACATCCCAACACAAATAATAAACTTTTCATCCACTTTTCTTCTAATTTTGGAGGGATTGATTTGGGTGAGTTAAAAGGAAAGCGAATTCATCTTTTTTCCCATCCTTCCTATTTTCCTTCCTTACCAAATATGATGTTTTATGTATCCCTCAAACTTTTAATCTTTCTAAATTTCTATCATTTTATTTTTTCATCATACTAAACAGAGCATTAGAGTTGGGCATTTTTTTTTATTTTTTTTGTGTTTTTGGTAGGGGCAATGGTTGCAGGTGAACGCCATGGAAGAGTTAGACAAAAATGACCCTATAAATTTGACTGATGGTGTTTGTGATGAATATGAACGGAAGTTTCTTGTGAAAACAAAATCTACACTTAAAGGATTAAATTGAGCAAATCAAAACTCTAGAGACTAAATCGAAACCGCATCAATACTTTAAGGGTGTGATTTTCAATTTACCTTTTTTATTTTGTATTAATTAAACTAGAGCATAACATTGTTGCGAATCCTCAAAATCGTCTATACAATTATATGTTAAATTTCTCGTCAATCCGTCCTTAATTTTATTACAAAGTCTAATTGAGATTATCTTGCATCTTTGGAATTGATTTGGTAGAAGAGTAAAAATGACTTTTGTGTTGGAATATTTTATCATTTGCAACTAATTATTTTACTAGGTTAAGTGCCACTAAATTTTTCAAAAGTAGTGAAGTCCAACTATATAGTTATTTTTTTTTAAATTAGGAACAATGTATTAAATTTTATTATTATTATTGATTAATATACGAGTCACAACATTTTGCATTTGTTTGACTTGGTTGAAAGATAAAAATATTTATTTTCTTGGGTTATAGGGGGGTGAGTCACAACTTGTTGAACATATCTATCCATTGTGTAAATATTTTTCAATTGCAATAACATGTATTATGTGGAAGAGAGGGGGAATATGTGGAAGAGGGGAGAGGAGGCCCCGGTGGTTCAAACGTAACTCAGCCACTGGATATGTCATTTGATATGACAAGTGGGAAAAAAAAAAAGTTGCAAAAGGGTGATCTAGTAGGGAGAATAACCTTTTCAACTGCCTCAAGATGGTCATCTCTATTCTATCGGGAGAAGCTGGGGTACCAAAAAATAAAATTACTACGATTCTTAAAATTCATTACAAGATATTCCAAAAATTATAATTGATTTTCAAAAAATTATAATTTGAACCTTAAAAATTGTATTACGAGTTTAGCAAGACAGAGGCGGGAAGGAGATGAGTTTAAGTCCATTTTTGCGATGCAATAGTGAGGTTAAGCAGTAACGAGAGGCAATAGCAAAGGCATGATTCGCATATATAATCCATCCTTAGTTCAATCGAGACAAATTTGGACGTATGCTCATTTTTTCCTATTTCATTGTAGTCTCCAGTGACTATCGTGGTGGTGGAGGAGGTAGTCGTAGGTAGAAACGGTGATGGTGATGGTAGTGGTGAGTTTTAGATGATGATGGTGGTGGTGATAACCATAAGTGACGACGGTATGATGGTGGACGATAGTGATGATGGTTGGCAATGGTGGTGGTCGGGCGACAACGATAGTGATAACGGTGATAGATTATGCTGATAGGCGATGATAATAATAATTATGAGTGGGAAGAATAGTGGGCGACAATAAATGCTCGTGGGTGACTGTGGTAACAGGTGTAGCATTCTTCAAAGGTAAGTTTTGTAAATTGAGATATGTCATTTGATATGAGTGCCCGGGGTGGTCCAAACGTAACTTGCCCCTGGCCCTGGATATGTCATTTGAAATGACAAGTTGAAAAACAAAAGTAGCAAAAAGGTGATGTAGGGCGAATAACCTTTTTAACTGCCTCAAGGTAGTCATTTCCATTCTATCAGGAGAAGACTGGGATACCTAAAAAATAAATTTAGTAGGAAACTTAAAATTCATTATAAGATATTCTAAAATTCATAAATGACTTTCAAAAAATTATAATTTGAATCATAAAATTGGAACATGATCTAATATCTCAATTTACAAAACTCATCAAACTTAATGGTACGTATGATACCAATATTTTTCAATACCGTACCATTCTCCTTTCTATAATGATAATTATTTTCTTTCAATTTTTTGCAGGGAAGCAATCGAAAAGGGTAGAAGAACAATGCCAATAGAGCCACTGGCAGTCCTCTCTTCATTGGTAACACAATCACACTATGAATGGGCATTTGAATATGGATTATTGTTAGTACAAGTGGAAGAACAAAAATGAGATATTAAAAAAGAGATTTCGGTCTTCTACCCAATGGAGTACACAAAATCTTAGCTCAAACTAAGCAATCTTCATGTTGAGATAGATGAAAAAACAGAAATAGAACTTATTTCTGACTTTAGCCCCATTATCCTTTGACTACTACTACGTAAATGTTTCTGTACAAGATTTAGATACCATTTTCTATACTTTTGAAAGTACTTCTGTTATTTTTTTTTTTATTTTTGAAATCAAACATGTGTACCTATTATTTTACAAAAGTGATCTAGTTGCGTCTTAGTACCTAATTGATAAATTATACATGTTTGTATACATATGGTACTGTGCATATGATTAAACTAGGTGGAAGATGCCATGTTTGGACAATGGAAAATACAACATTGTCTAAAAAATACTTTAAAAAGTGCTACAGAACGGAAAAATGACAAATACTAGCCTTGTTTCATACGCCATTTAAGCAAGAAAAATGTTTTAAAGCCTCCTAACTGCTTTGCTGTGTGATAGATTTTTCTAAACTGTCCAAAATTTGGTGTCTCTGTGATCTGATGCTGTAATGAAACTTGGTTAATATGTGAGGGATCTAATTAAAAGACAGAAATTGCTGAAGAAAAACAGCCAAAACTCAGATTGATACCCATCCATGCACATCATCAACTAGGTGGATATTCTGTGGAGGCATAAAATGTCCTTCATTTCTAAGTTTGTATCAGAAGCTTGGAAAGTAACAATGGATGCTTTGGAGATATCAAATGTCCTTTATGACTTGCATAATATGCTTGAGAATTCTTTGGAGTGGTAGCCACTTCATCATCTTTTGCAAAGATGTGCATGTGTAACTTTATTTGAAGCGGAATCTCCTTTTATTGATGCTTGGAGTAGGTCAACTTGCTTGCATTTATTAATTCATATGTATACACCTATATACATATTTAGGGATGGCGTGTGTGTGTGTGAGATAGAGAGAGAGAGAGAGAGAGCACACACGTTTGAGACATAGGGGAGATGTGTGAATGAATCAGATTTTGATTAATCTGAAATTCATTTGAAAAATCTGATTTAATTATTCAATTCACGCCATTTTTATAATTAAAATCCGTTAAACATTAGATATTTGATCCGCTCATAAGAACTTAACTATATTTGATTTTAGCAAATCACAAAATGTCAACTTAATTTCGTGAAGTAATCATTAAATTTCATAACATAATAATGAATTAAGATTAGATTATATAATTAGATTGAATATTGATAAGTTCATGTTAAAATCTATGAAGTATGATATAACGATTTTAAATTTAAATTTGAATAAATTAAAAAATCAATCCATATTCTATCAGTCTTAGTCAAGTCTGGATCAGTATCAGATATGATCTAACAGATCTATTTGACAGACTTTTGCATGAGAGAGAGAGAGAGAGAGAGATCAGGTTCATTTAAGCTTGACCCCAGAACCAGAACAAAAGAAGCTTGACCCCATGAACTACTACCCCCGGGTTGAGGTTTGGCCCCCCAAAAGCCACTTTCCCTACCTGGTTGCTTTTTGATAATAGACATGCCATGTAGAAGAGGTGGGCAAAATGGCTTATACCCACTTAATCATTTGGCCCTACGACAAAACATTTCCTCCAGGTACAGAGGTACTGGATAAGGCAATCATTGAAACAGTAGTAAGGGACACTTGAGGGCTACCCATTGATGATGTTTCTGACCCGTTCAAAGTTAGGTTCACCTACATATGATAACCAAGATAAATATTTTTGTAACGTATCTTCATTTTTCAATCAATAAAATTTAACATCGCAGTCGCTTTGCCAAACTTTTAATTTTATAGATTACATCGTTATCTTATAATAATTCGTATTTGAGAGTATAGTATAATATGAATAGTTTTGAAATGGATATTAGAGATCATTGAAAGACTCTATTTGAGATTGTCGTATCAACTTATTAAAATTTATTTTATTTTATATTATATAGATTCTTCCATAATTATCTTCGCTTCATGTTTTGATATGGGCATCTGCCTTTTAAATTTGATATGGTAACAAATTTGTTAGGATATGTTTTGTAATATTTCAATACATTTACATAATTATTTCAAAATATTTTATGGTATTTTAAGATACTTTGATATAATTCGATCAATATTTTAGAAAAAATAATTCGTAAATTTTTTATTTTTTTATTATATTTCTAAAATATATCGAAATATTTTCGTTTCCTAAGTGACTGAAACACTCTCTTACATTGTAACTCATAATTTTTGTAATTACCCGCAAAGCATATGCATAATTTTTTTTTTTTTTTAGGGTGATTGCTAGCTCAATCCGTTGCTCCTTGCATTCTTTGCTCATTCGATTAGCCGCAGGGCAAGCAAGGATACTTTCTACATAAAAATTTGATCTCATCCGAACAACCATGAAATCATGGCATGTTACATATTTGGGGTAACTCGATCTCGAAGGCACGGTTTAATGTGAATTGTTTTGAGAGAAATGTTGATAACTGTTAGATAAATCTATTTAAAATTATCAAATAAATTTATTGAAGTTTGTGTTATTTATCTCATAAATATTCAAGATTGAAAGTGACAATTGATCGAGGGATCCTAAGGTGGGTTAGGCAATTAGGAGTTGAGAACATGACTTTTTTTCTTTGTAGTTTTCCTAATAAATTAAACAATCTTGATCCTTAAACTTTCTCGATAAAAAACTTTCTATCATTTGTCAAGTCTTATCATTTTTCAGACAAAAGAAAAAGTCTATATCATGGGCCAAAAGGGGTCATCGGTATACACTTGAAATGAAAAATGAAAATGAAAGGTTAACTACTTGGAAGACGCATACACTTCCGGTCTATTCTGTTTTTTTTCAACCACAACGTGACGTGTGTAAAATATAATACACATATGTTGTACTATACACATATGTCCAACATATGCCGGTATATGTGCATATTTTGAGTTTATACTTTTGTGTATAGTACAACATATGCACAAATACAATGTGTGCTATTTATTATATATCAAAATGCATCTATTGCTTTTGTACAATAATAATAATTAAACATACTTCCATGCTGTTTACCAAGTTATTTTTTCTTAAGCCATTACTTAAAAAAGCGTTATTAGTTGAAGAATTAAACCATGATGTTTAGTATTGTAATATGCCCAATATTAGAGTCTCAATTTAATATCTCATGTGACCTCGGAACTACAAAAATAATAATAATAAATAAGAAAAATACTAAATTAACTTAAAAATTTGATTTGATGAATCCTTACAATTAAATAAATAGTAGTTCTCAATAAATATTAATAATAAATATAACAATTATATCATTAAATCAATTTTTTAAGTTTGTATAGCATTGTTCAATGTAATGTTTTTTTATTTTTTTATTTAGACCTATTCTAATTTATTTTATTAACTTAATTAATTACTATCATTAAATGGATAGTACCCTCATATATTAATTGGGGTCCATTGCATATCAAAAGATTGATTGGACGAGTAAATTAGGCCAGCAAATTTAACAGATACAATAATTGATAGATTTCGATTCCTTAGTGAAGGCCAATCGGCCTATATAGCCGCCAACGTTCCTAGCCATGGAATGTATCTGTGTCGGTTTGTTTGTTTATGTGTGTGTGTGTGTGAGAGAGAGAGAGAGAGAGAGAGAGGGGGGGGGGGGGGGGGAAATGGCGTTCACTCTGATGCGATTATCGTTATATACAAAGATATTTCTCTTGCCTATATGTCTAAGCTCTAAGGTCACCTCTCTATAGAAACATGCACACGTTTCCCTTCTACCACCAGAACAGAAAAAAGACAAGCTTCCCTTAAGTTTCCCTCCTAACGTCAAAGCCCTGAAGTTCTAGCAATGGTGAGTCTCTCTCTCTCTCTCTCTCTCTCTCTAGTACACTTCATGTCTCATGTCATGTGCATACAGGAGGAAGATACCAAGTCAGGCTACAATTCCTGCAGCCCATGGAAAACTAAACAGAAAGGTGGTTTCACAGCTACCTTCTTCATTTATGGTAAGCAAGACCTCAAAGTTAGACTTGTTTCCTGCTAGCTCCCCACACACACGCACACACATATATGTATTTATGTATGTATGTATATATTGATTAATTAATACAATGGAACTCAAAACTTGAAGATCTGTCCTTGGAAGGAAATTTTTTTTCAAATCATAATCTTTTCAAAAGCTGCCATTCCTATTTGACTCCTCCTTGTCAACAACCAGCAGTTGCCAGATTAGTCTTTTGAAGAACACCTTGGCTTTACGGCTTTTCTATCATTACTAATATGCAGTTAGCAGATTTTATCTCAACATCGTGACTCTTTCAACATGTGCATGCTTGAAGATGAAAGTTCCAAAAATCTATGTACTCAGTGTAGCTATGTATGGTGGATTGGGCTGCTCAACTGATTTGTTCTAAATTTTGATATGATCAGCATGCAAGTGCAACTTCATGATATATATATATATATAGATATATTTATTTACACACATACATGTGTGTGTGTGTGTGTTAAATATTCACTTCCTCCCTCTCTATATATATACAGCGTTGGTGGCATTGGACAACATGGGTTTTGTGGCGAACATGGTGAGCATGGTCCTGTACTTCATTTACAAGATGCACTTTGATCTATCTGGCTCAGCCAACACCCTGACAAACCTCATGGGTTCAACTTTCTTGCTCTCTATTGTTGGTGCCTTCATATCAGACACTTTCTTGAACAGACTCCATACTTGTCTCATTTTCGGATTTGTTGAAGTTCTGGTAAATATATTTTGTTTTTTTCGTCTTTTTTTTTTTTTACATCTACTTTTTGCTTTGCCATAAAATTTTGGTCATCTTATATGGTATTTTATGTGGAAAAAAAGTTGTGATAAAAAAGATGACATTTTTTGGGCAAATTACACTTATGGACACGAATGAAATACGCGTTCAGTCTCACTTTGGTTCCTTAAATACGTTCTTTATGTCATTTTAGTTCATTTGCATGGAAGATAGTAATTGAACGACATAAAACGACATTGAAAACTTAAGGACCACCATCACATAATTCAAAGTTGAGAGAGTACTGTATATTTCAAAGAGTGATATAGTGTAATATTGTAAGCAATAATTTTTAATACAACAAGTCCCACACAAATTGAACCAGAAAAACATAAGAGTAATTAATATGGCTAATAAAGAGGATGAGTTAGTCTTATTTGATTTTAATTTACTAAAACATGGATCAATCATATTTTTATGATTGAGAGAAAAATGGACCTAGTTTTGCAAATTCTGATTTTGTATCTGAAATGTATGGTAAGATATGAACCTGACACAATAATCTCAATTGACAACCCTAGCTTTTGGATAATTAATCGAAACAAACACACAAAATGACTATATATATTTTTGGTAGAACAAGCTTATTAACATTATGGTGTTATACTTGTAGGGTTTGTTGATGATGACAATTCAAGCTCATTACCCTAGCTTGCAACCACATGCCTGTGGGAATAAGTCAAGTTGTGTAAAAGGTGGTATAGCAGTCATGTTCTATGCCTCTCTATCTTTAGTTGCATTGGGCAGTGGTGGGGTTAGGGGTGCTCTAGCACCCCTTGGTGCTGACCAGTTCAACCAGAAAGACCCAAAAGAAGCCAAAGCTCTAGCCAGCTACTTCAACTGGCTTTTGCTTAGCACTACTTTGGGTGCATCCGTTGGAGTCACGGTGATCGTTTGGGTCAGCACCAACAGAGGTTGGTGGTTGGGTTTTCTAATATCTTCGATTTCTACATCCATGGGTTTTGTTTTTCTTGCACTTGGAAGCCCTTTCTACCGCATCCAACCACCCGGGGACAGCCCCATCACAAGAATTGCACAGGTCTCTCTCTCTCTCTCTCTCTCTCTCTCTCTCTCTAAATGGGTGGTGTTGATTCTCGCTAGGGGTATCAATTTTATTCGTCAGCATGGACACAACACAATCTTAACACAACATTAATGAATCAAAGCAAACAGTAAACTAGTAAACATGCGGATTGTCTGAGTTAATTAGACACGAATAACCTATTCTGATGCTAAGAAAAATTGAAAAAAAAAATGTCCTCTTAATATTTTTTTTCTTACTCTTTGGTGTTGTAATGCATGATAAATTTGATTTGGATCAAATAGATTTAGAGATAAAAATATACTCATCTTATAGCTTTTGGTTCACCATTTACACGAACATGACAACCAAAAACAACACAATCAAACATAACATGACATTAGTCGATTAACATCTTTAGTTTTCACAAGCTTTTACATTTATTTCTCTTGTATATGTGTGTATAATCCTAAGAAATGACATTTCATATTGGTGGTTTTGACAGGTTATAGTTGTGGCAGTTAAAAATCGAAGGTTATCAGTACCAGAGAATCCTGGTGAATTATATGAGATCAATGAAAAGGAATTAGTTTCTACGGAGGACAAGATTGCACACACCAAGCAATTTAGGTATTATTATTTCTGTCCAATTAAAATAATTTATAACCACGAGTTGTGATAAAACGATAAAGTTAATGTATTGTGAGATATGGACTTTGAACATATCAGTCACAAAAACAATCTTTCAATAACTAACTGTCTCTAGTGACGAAAGAATCTTGGAGTCACTCTTTTGGACAAAAGAGTATAAAAATGAAATAGAAGTAAAAAGGAAGAGATATATAAACAAGCAAATTCTTTTGCTCGCAAAAGGACATGCAAGTCAAAAGTATAAGTTGACTATTTGTTCTTGAGTATTGTTATTTAAACTTATAAATTTGATTTAATTCGATAATTTTATGAAATGATTTCAGTGGAACCATTAGATCAACACTAAGTTTTAATTTTATAAAAATCTTATTAAATTAGGTCAATAAATTATGCACTGATAATAACTCCCTCAATTTTACAATTAATGATTACAAATTAATCAAACAAAAATCCAAGGCTATGTAAGGTACCCATATTTTTTCCTTTTTTGATATAAGCATACTTATCCTAGACAATAAGGTTTGCCAGGTTTGGCAGTAATGTTGTCAATGTATTTGAATTTTGATTCAAATATGGAATATCCAAATTCAAATTCTGTTAGCCGAAATATGAATTGATATTTTTTATTGATAATTTGAACCTGAATTCAAATTTAATATTTTATATTTCATGAATTCGTATTTGGATATACCTACGTCCGATCCAATCCAATTATGATCCGATTCAAATTATTTATATATTTTTATATAAATAAAAAAATAAGTGATTATTGAAAGAAATTTAGTTAAAATTTAGGCATAATTTATTAAAATTTAGTTAATTAAGCTATTCAAATCGGATCAAATTTCAAATTTTAACAGATTCAGACATTGATCATGAAAATAAAATTTATCAAATTATCGGATCAAATTTTTAAAATTGACTTCAAATTTGAATCAGTCAAAATTCAATCCGTTGACCAGGCTATGTGGCACATATATGTGTAACAAATCTGTTTCCTGGAGCAGGTGCCTCGACAAAGCTGCAATTCTTGACAATGGCTCTTCACCCTCACCATGGACAGTATGCACAGTGACCCAAGTTGAAGAAGTGAAGATTCTAACAAGAATGTTACCCATAATAGCCAGCACAATCCTAATGAACACCTGTTTGGCACAACTCCAAACATTCTCTGTCCAACAAAGCAGCATAATGGATCGTTACTTAGGCTCATTTGAAGTCCCAGCACCATCAGTCCCAGTAATCCCACTAATCATCATGTCCATTCTCCTTCCCATCTACGAATTTCTCTTCGTCCCCTTCGCTAGAAAAATCACTAAACACCCATCAGGGATCACCCAGCTCCAACGCGTTGGAGTCGGCCTTGTTCTCTCCATAATTTCCATGGTCATCGCAGGCGTTGTAGAGGTGAAAAGAAGGAATCAATCCATCAAAACACCATTGAAGCCCATCAGTCTGTTTTGGCTCACATTTCAGTTCTCCATTTTTGGGATCGCCGACATGTTTACGATGGTGGGATTGCTGGAATTCTTCTATAGAGAAGCGCCTGCGGGAATGAAATCGCTATCTACTTCATTTACTTGGATTTCACTCTCGTTTGGCTATTTTCTCAGCACTGTGTTCGTGGATATTATTAACTTGGTGACCAAGAAAATTGCGCCGAGTAGACATGGGTGGTTGTATGGACAGGACTTGGATAAGAACAATTTGAATCTGTTCTATTGGTTCTTGGCTGTGCTTAGCTGCATCAACTTTGGGAACTATCTGTTTTGGTCCTGGTGGTATAGGTACAAGAAAGAAGATACTTCAAATTTAGGGAATAGTTTGCAAGATGTTGAACCTAAGAAGATCAATGGAGACTCCTCCCTTACAAAAAAAGAGGGTGCTAATGAAGATGATACTTCAAGGTTAGGGACTGGTTTGCAAGATGATGAACCTAAGAAGATCAATGGAGACTCCTCTCTTGCAGAAAAAGAGGGTGCTAAAGAAGAAGATACTTCTAAGTTAGGTACTGTTTTGCAAGATAGTGAACCCAAGACAACAATGGAGACTCCTCTCTTGAAGAAAAAAAAGAGGGTGCTGAAGATCAAGACCAAGACCAGCAAGTGGGTGAGGCCAAAACAGATAAATAAGAAAAGATAGCAGCGTGCTGATATGGGTCTACATATTGGGTTGTTTCTTCTTTTTTTTGTATGCTTCTGCGAGTGAGCTTTTGGATAAGCCTTGTGAGGAAATGTTTGCAATCAATTGCTAGAGAGGTCTTGAATTCATTGACATAAAGTTTGTAATCAGATGTCCACATGTATAATAAGATTGTAAAAGCAAATATTGAAAAAGGATTTGCATTATGAAGTTATGAAGTTTGGCTTTGAAATATTAGTTACTTACATGGTGCCGTTTTATATTTATTAAACGTATTATATTCATTTTTTGAGATTGTCAAGTAATTTAATCCAAATACTGATGGGATAGGCTCAAGGGTCCCACTCATGTCATGAATTCAATTTAAATTAAGAGTTCAACTCCAAAAGATCTAGCGTAAGTTTGAAGAGCTACATCAACAGTGAAGTATGCAAGGGTCATCCAAGAATCTCATCCTAGCCACCTTAGAGTAAAAGTCATCCAAGAACCTCCTTCTACTCACCTTGGAATAAGGGTCATCCAAGAGTCTTATCCTAGCTACTTTGTAGTAAGGGTCACCCAAGAGTCTTATCCTCGTCGCCTTGGAAAGAGTCAGCCCTCACCTCATCTTTTGACCGAATTTTATGGAGAGTATTATAACTGTCTTGTCCGTTGAGAAGAGATTGTCACCTCTATCGAATCAGCTATTTAATTACTATTAAATCACTTTAATCCGTTATAACCGTCAGACTAGCTATTCAATTACTATGCGTTATGAGGAAACTATAAATTAAGTTTCGCCAACACTTTGGGGGCAGATCATATTTAGTCGAGCACAACTCTCCTCTCCCTCTCTAAGCTTGTAACTCTCTGCTCTCCCTACACATTTTAGTTAATAAAATACCCGACGACTTTTGCCATTTAAAGTGGACATAAGTCACGTTAATCAAGTTATTATAAACCTTATTTTATCTCTTCTTCTATTTATTTACTGTATTTTGTACTGCTTACTTAATAAGTGGTATACAAACTTATTTGTGCATATGACATTAACGTGAACATGACCCATGACAGGAATGTTATCCATTGACTCATCTTCGTGACACAAAATTGGACATGTGTAAGGCATCTAACCGATATATTTTAATATTATATTCTTTTTTAATTTTTTTTCAACATGTATACGGTCATTCAATCCATGGATCCCCCTAGGTTGGCATGGCTTGTTTTATTAAATAAGTTTTATGTGGCATACCTACTGTAATAAACCGGTCATATCGAGGTTAGAGATTTCATTACATGATAGTCAATATATCATACATAAACTTGATGGCTGATTGTGGATTCAAGACTCGAACCTGACATAAA
>CAUOFW020008737.1:0-16020 GCA_963454935.2 Ilex paraguariensis | reverse complement strand
GCTATAATATCATGGAAGAATATTAATGCAAATAAAGAAATTCTAGTTATCATACCCCACTTGTAGTAGACCACATACATATGCATCATACTTGAGATCACCTAGGGCTTTTTGTAGGTTGTAATGGGGCCAGAGGTCAGTGGCTAATGAAATGACGTCAATGGTGATCAAAAGCTATCTTTTTACGTAGTGTTGCACACCTCCTTCTAGCTTCTCGACATTTTGCCTGGGAATGGGATTTCTTTCTTTCATTTTTCCTATTTTTCACTTTCTTGGTAATTCTTGTCTCACAATATCTTTCCTCTTTCAGCTGTTTCCACCGATTTTCCTTTTATTGAATAGTAGCCACCATTGTCTCTTATATTTTCTTGCCTTTTTGTATCATATTGATTTGCATGAGGGTGCAAGAAATTAGATAGCAAGGTATGGTAAATATATGCTTTTGTGGCTTAGTCATCACACGATTTTTTTCGAAAAAGAATTCATTCATTTAAGGCTCAAGCATGGCTGACTAGGGATATACTTTTGTAAAAGAATTAGCTAAGGCTCAAAGTTGATCCAAAGATGGCCTAAGATCCTTTCTTAAGTATGTTGATATGTATGTGTATGCAAAAGTTCCCTATGGGTTATGAAAATAGATCACTTTAGTTGTATCAATCAAAGCAAGATTAATGAGATTATTGAAAGAGATCGGAAGTGAACGAGCTTATTTTAAGTAATTGTTGATATCCTCTCAAAAAGCACCACAAAGCTCAAGACTTACCATGGTTTTCCTTGTCATCTCCACTGATTATGTTGGGTGTTCCGAGAAATGTTGGTTATATAGTGATTCCATTTTCGAGTCTGATCATCGTTTATCTCAAGAATAGCAAATACTGATGTACATTTGACAATTAAATCATAGAGATAGTATCAAGGTTCCAAAAAAATGAGGTTTTACGTCTTGGTTGTTAAGTTGAGGTGTCAAACCGATCATGTGCTTAGTCATTTTCACAAGCAATCTTAACATCCATATTTGTTTCGTTATTTATTAACAAGAATTAAAGTGCTAATCCTATACATGCATTTTAAACAAATAAGAGAGATAAACTGAATCATTCATTCCTTAAAGGATGATGTGTCTACAATAATGTCAATGATTCATCCATTCAAAACATAACCTCAACTATCCACAATCAACTCTAAAAAGAAATAAACATCCCCCATAAGTACAAATATCCACAAGAATTATCAAAAAGAAACCCCTCCAAAATAGTACAAAAATTTCCTAGAAACTATTCAGAGAAGAAACAACAAACAACCCCAAACAAGAATAGAAATCAACCACTCCCCCTCAAGAACAGAAATAATCATCTTAATCCTCTCCTCCATCTCCACCAGCTCTACTAGGTACACTGGCACCACCAGCTCCACTAGAACCACCAGGCCCACCCCTCAAATAGCCAAGAATCTCCTCCTGTTGTTGGAGAATCTTGTCTTGGTTGGCCTCGATGCCAAGCATATTCTCTCGTAGTGATCTGTGGGTGCTGGTGCCTGCCTCCTCCTGAGTCTGCATATGCTCTCTTTCTAACTCCCTCTCCTCCTCTCCATCAAGCTCATCTTGTACCTCATCAACTCCCCGGGTTGGTGGCACCTCTTGTCTTGTTGTTGGAGTGCCCCTATGCCCTTGGCTTCTCTTGAAAGAGCCCTTGTTTAGTGGACCCATTGGCTTTTGAACTTCCATTTCAGGCCTCATCCTGACCCCATTATCAGTGCATATCTTAGTCACCAAAGTGCCAAAATGGAGTGCACTCTTCTTCGCATCACACCCCTTCTTCATTTCATTCAGAATCAATGAGGGGAGGTCAATGCTATGCCCTTTTCCCGGTGCATAGAGCAAGCGAGCCATTTCAGGGAAAATCTCATTTTTTTGTCCTGTAGGGGCGAGGTCAGACACTGCAATCAAATTTAGCATTTTGTACTTATCGGTGAGTTCCCCTTGTTTCAAAAATCTCCTTCCTCCCCATGAAAAATCAGCCATCCTAGTTAATTCTTTCCCAACCCTATCCAACGCAACATTTTTTTTTGGTGGGTAAGTTGGGTTTTGCACCCGAGGCACCTCTTTCCTTTCTTCAAAAATATATACCTCATCCACATCAATGTGGGTGTCTCTTACATATGTTTGGATGGCGTCGTTGATGATCTCGGCGTTGGAGTAGAACTCCCTCACCAAGTCAACAACGGCATCCCCACGATTCCTAAAAAACCACACCCATTCCCTCCTCTCCATTTGCTCCAAAATTTCCAATTCCGTAAATTCAGTAACAACATCTCTTTCACAGATTATAGCATGATTTTGAAAGAAATTCTCATACCTTTCGACTTTGAGTGCACTGGGAAACCTTATTCGATCATACCTCTTCATCCTTTGCCTCCCCTCTTTTTCCTCAATGACTTCTTCTACAAAGTTAGGTTCCTGGTTTACTGGTTGATTGCACCTGGCAAGAAGCTTGAACCTAGGCATGGTGTTTTCTCGATTTTGAGCTTGAGAGGGTGTGAAAATCTTGAGTTTTCTTGTGAAGATGATGATTTTGGATGTGGAAATGAGTTTTGGGATGGTCGATTTTAGGTAGAATT
Source organism: Ilex paraguariensis (assembly GCA_963454935.2). Classification (NCBI taxonomy): domain Eukaryota; kingdom Viridiplantae; phylum Streptophyta; class Magnoliopsida; order Aquifoliales; family Aquifoliaceae; genus Ilex; species Ilex paraguariensis. The sequence goes on along the minus strand of CAUOFW020008737.1, from coordinate 13,404 downwards.
GAGGAATGGGTGGAGTTTTGAGAGCTGGGGGTGAAAAGGGGTTCTAGGTTTTAGAGATTTTGAACTGGGAAGACGGTCCAAGCTTTTATAGTCTAAGGAGTAATGTTCGAACGTTCATGTCATTCGAACGTTTGTAGAAGAATTTTAACAAAAATGTTCGAACGTTAAATATCGTTCGAATGTGGTGAGCTCCCAATACTTTTTGAGTTCTGTCAAAGAGGAAAGTACTGTAAGCTCCTGTCATTCGAATGTGCTATTGGCGTTCGAACATTAATCTCGTTCAAACGGACTAAGCTCCTAGTACTTTTCGTTTCCATCACAGATTTCATCAGAGGCTGAGTACTATAAACAACTGGCGTTCTAACGTCAATTGGCGATCGAAAGTTGAACCAAAATTAAAATAATATATATATATATATATATATAATATATAATATATAATATATATATATTCTACTCACAATCAAAGAAGTTTATTTACAAAAATTTGAACCAAATTTCATGGCGTCTCAGGACAAATCCCTACCCACGCTGTAGGTTGGTATTTCAGGACGTTCCTTACTTGGCCTATGTTTTCATTTCAGTCAAAAGAGTTTATACAAAATACAAAGATTTTTACACAAATTCAGACCCTTGGCTTTCATCCCCAATAAATGTACACTTTTCCAAAGTTTAAAAAGAAGTCTAATATGAGTCTTCATCTGTCTCCGTGCCTTTTGAACAACCAGTAACTCTCCTAGTTTCCTCTCTCACAAACAGGTTAGGCACAGTATTGGAATAGGATGACGTGTTAGGATAATTCTTACTCTGCCTATTCACTATCTAGTCTAATCGATCGAGTGCACGACTAGAAATTGGTTCAGAACACTGGTTATATTTCTTCTCGTGAAAGACTCTACCACACTGTTTACAGGCACCAAGTCTTTTGGCACGACAGCGTTTAGCAAAAGTGTTTCTGCCGCACAGGGGTTTCGCTCGTTGTTCATGGATCTCATTTTTTCTCACCAATCTTACTTTTATCATGATCACAGAATGCACATCAGAAGAAAAAGTGCGTAGAACTCCCAAACTAAACCAGAAAAGTTTAACTTCCATACTTTCTACACTTTAAGACCCACTATCTGATTTTTTAACGTCTGCCAGTCACAAAGACGATCAAAGCTAACTCACAGTCATAATCATTTATACAAGGTACAAAATATGATCAAGAACGACAACAAAAACAAAAAACAAAAAATTTCTACGCTACGGGCACATATGAACGATAGTTCTCACCCCCCAACCTAAACTGAACATTGTCTCCAATGTTTCAAATTTATCAGTTTGTGGATCTTGGAGATGAGGTTAAAAGGTGGAGATCCGTTCAATTGCTGAAACCTATAGTAAAAAATACACAAATCAATTATCCCTGCGCAGATCTAGGTTTCAAGTAGGCTGGTAAGCCTTGTCTGTCAGTGCGAAGAGAAGCAGAAGACCCATAAGCAAATACAAGATTAAAATACAAAGCATGAAACATAATTTTGTGTCTGTGGAGTGTGTGGTCATGGTACTGTTGGGGCTGGGTCTGGTTGTAGAGAACAGTGAATAGCGGAGAAGAAGAAGGAAAAAGGGAAAAGGGGAAGGGCGGTGTGGAAAAAGAGAAAAAAGGGGTGGGGGCCTTATTAAGGCGTCCCATCAGGTCGGGTTTCTACCTGACCCGACCTCTTTTTGTGTTGGCAGGCGTGATTCTCGGAGGGATTTTCTGGATCCATTAAAAGAATGGTCTCTATATTTTTGACAAATTCCTCCACAAAGGGTTTCAATTGCTGACCCTTGACGGTAAAGATATTACCATTCGATGGGTTCTACACTTCCACTGCCCCATGTTCAAACACTTTTTTGACAATGTATGGTCCAGTCAATCTTGACTTCAACTTACCAGAAAAAGGCGGAGTCTTGAATTGAAAAGTATAACTTTTTGATCAGGTTCAAAAGACTTATGCATTATGTTCTTGTCATGAAAAATTTCATCCTAGATTTTACAATCTTAACATTTTCATATGCTTCATTTCTTAATTCCTCCAATTCGGTAATCTGAAGTTTTCTTGATAGTCCGGCTTTGTCCATGTCAAAGTTCATTGCCTTAATAGCCCAATATGCCCTATATTCCAATTCCACCGGTAGGTGACAAGGCTTTCCATAGATGAATCGATAAGGAGACATGCCCAAAATTATTTTAAAAGCAGTACGATATGCCCAGAGTGCATCAGTTTGTCTTGACGACCAATCTTTGCAGTCTGGATTTATCATTTTTTCTAAAATTAATTTGATCTCCCGATTAGCTAATTCAGCCTGTCCACTAGTTTGTGGATGGTATGGGTTGCAATTTTATGAAAAGTCAAGTATTTTTTCACCAGATTCCACAAAGGGCGATTGCAAAAATGAGTACCCCCATCACTTATGATGGATTTTGGGATTCCAAAAAGGGATAAAATATTTTCTTTTAAAAACTTGATCACCGTATGATGATCATTATTTAGGCAAGGAATTGCCTCAACCCATTTGCATACATGGTTTATGGGTACCAAAATGTATAGATAGCCAAAGGAGGGGGGAAATGGTCTCATAAAATTGATGCCCCAACAATCAAAATTTTCAATTATCAGAATGAGAGTTAGAGGCATCATGTTTCTCTTTAAAATATTTCCCAACCTTTGACATCTATCGCAAGTTAAACAAAAGGCATGGACATCTTTGAAAAGTGTAGGCCAGTAAAATCCGCACTGCAGGATTTTCGTTGCGGTTTTTTTGGATGAAAAATGGCCACCACATGCTTCAGAATGACAAAATGCTATTACCTATTTGCTTTCCTGTGTGAAGATGCAACGTCTTATGATTTGATCCTTACACTGCTTAAATATGTACGGATCTTCCCAAAAGAAGTTACGAACCTCCCTAAAAAATATCCTTTTGTCCATGGGAGTAAAGGATGGAGGGAGTGTTCCAGTCATCAGGAAGTTAGCAATATCAGTGTACCATGGGGTTTCATCAATCATGAATAGCTGTTCATCGGGAAATTTCTCATTGATCAGCAATCCATCCTTGTGAAATTCATAAGTTAACCTGGACAGATGGTTTGTCACCACATTCTCAACACCCTTTTTGTTCTTAATGACCAGGTCAAACTCTTGAAGTAAAAGTATCCATCGCAAAAGCCTTGGTTTGGCATCCTTTTTTGTGAGAAAAAATTTTAATGCTACATGGTCAGTGAGCAAAGTAACAGAAGAACTAACAAGATAAGGACGAAATTTTTCCAAGGCAAACACTACCGCAAGTAATTTTTTTTCAGTTGTTGAACAATTCATTTGAGCATCATTCAAAGTTTTACTTGCATAGTAAATGACATGTGATTTCTTATATTTTCTTTGTCCCAATACAGCACCTACAACATAATCACTTGCATCACACATTAGTTAAAAAGGTAGAGTCCAATCAGGGGGTTGCATTATTGGGGAAATAATTAATATGCCTTTAATCTTGTCAAAAGCTTTTTGGCATGTTTCACTCCAATCAAAGATTACATCTTGACTCAAGAGATGACACATGGGTTTTGCTATGGTACTGAAATCTTTTATGAATCTCCTATAAAATCCTGCATGTCCTAGAAATGATCGGACATCTTTTATAGTATTGAGAGTAGGCAAGTTCCCAATCAGATCTATTTTGGCCTTGTCAACTTTCATGCCCTCAGACGACACAATGTGACCTAAGACAATGCCTATTGTTACCATGAAATGACATTTTTCCCAATTAAACACCAGATTGGCTTCCTGACATCTTATCAACACTTTTTCTAGGTTGGCCAGACACAGATCAAATGAGTCACCATAAACAAAGAAGTCATCCATTTATACTTCCAAAATTTTTCGACCATGTCACTGAATAGACTCAACATGCATCTTTAAAATGTTGTAGGAGCGTTACAAAGTCCAAATGGCATCCTTTTGAATGCAAAAGTGCCAAAGGGGCACGTGAAGGTGGTTTTCTCCTGATCATTGAGTGTTATCTCAATTTGATTATACCCGGAATAGCCATCCAAGAAACAATAAAATTCATGGCCTACAATTCTATTTAGAACCTAGTCCAGAGAAGGAAGAGGGAAATGGTCTTTTCTAGTCACCAAATTGAACTTTCGGTAGTCAATACACATCTGCCATCCTATGACGACTCTAGTTGGTACTAGTTCATTGGCTTCATTTTTGAAAACAACGACCCCAGACTTTTTGGGCACAACTTGGGTTGGGCTAACCCATTTACTATCGGAGATGGGAAAGATTATCCCTGCATCTAAGAGTTTAAGCACCTCCATTTTCACAACTTCCTTCATGTGAGGGTTTAGTCCTTACTGCATTTGACGAGAGGGTTTTGAATCCTCTTCGAAGTATATAGCATGATTGCAGATTTTATATCTTTCAAATCAGTGATGGTCCACCCAATGGTGCTTTTGTGGTTTTTAAGAACTTCAATCAGTTTAGACTCTTGCAAGTTTGTGAGCTTAGATGAAATTATCATTGGTTACAACTTGTCCTCTCCTAGAAATATATATTTGAGGTCAGATAGGAGAGGTTTCAATTTAGGCTTCAGTGGCTTGACATTGGATGAGAGTAGCTTTGTGCCACTTGGTGAAAGTTCCTCAAATTTGGGGGTCCATGTATCAATAGCATGTGTCGGGCAATTCTTTGGATCATCATCTGTTGTTTCAGATGTGATTAAAATTTGACAAAAAAAGTTCAGTGGAATTTTTACATAATGTGTTATTCAGATAGTCTTGAACCAAAGACTCAATGAAATTTATTTCTCTTTCTTCGTTGTCCTCTCCTAGGTGTTTGGCAACATTGAAAATATTCAGCTCAAGAGTCATATTCCAAAAGGTTAATTTCATAACCCCATTCCTGCAATTGATTAGTGCATTTGAATTTGCTAGGAAGGGTCGACCAAGAATAACAGAAATTGGATTCTCTGAATACTTTGCTGGCTGAGTATCTAGGACAATGAAGTCAACAGGGAATACAAAGTTGTCCACTTGGACAAGTACATCTTCAACAATACCCCTAGGAATTTTGACAGATCTGTCTATCAACTGAAGTGTGATACTGATTGACCCTAATTAAGGCATAATTTATTAGGTAAATTGTGTTAGTTGAATAAAGTTAAACTAGTCAAAATAAATCAAATTAGGGTTAGTGTGTGAATAAAGGATAATGCATTAATTGTTGTTCTTTTCAGGGTTTTGTGCATCAAAGTTACAAACTACTAGGGAGTCAATTGCATTAAAGCTACAAACTACTGGGGTGTCAATTATCAAAGCTCAAAATAAAGGGGGATTGAAGAATTCAAGGCCACCAAACAAGACTTTCATGTAATTCAAGGCCACCAAACAAGACTTTCATGTAATTCAAGGCCACCAAACAAGACTTTCACCCTCCCTCGTTGCCTATAAATACCACCCCTTAGAACTTGTAAAGCATTCATCTTTTGGTAGCGGAAAATCCTCCAAAAGTATTATTGTTTTCCTTATTACTTATTGCTTTATTTAAGGATTGCTTTCTTTTATTGAATTATTGCTTCCTTTTAATTTATTGCTTTCTTTTATTGTGTTATTGCTTTCTTTTACTTCCATTGCTTGAGATTCCTTCTTCCCTTAGAGGAGTGAAACTCTTCCACTTTTCTAGAGCTTTACCAAAGCCATGAAGGGTGGAATGTGATTTACTCATTCTTTGTCGAAGATCGGCTCCTTGTGTAAAGTGTTTTACCTTGTAACTCCTCTACTTGGAGGGATGAGCATCACTCACTTTTCTAACTTTAACAAAGTCATGAAGAGTGAGTAGTTTCTCATCCAATCTTTAGTAAGAGGTGATTATCCGGAAGTTATATTTATGCATTTCATTTATGTTTAGCTCTAGTCTTTATATTTATGCATTTCATTTATGTTTAGCTCTAGTCTTTATTTCTTCATAAATTGAGGCACGTTTTATGCTTAGATACTCACCTATCTTATACCTAGCTTCCCACGAATCAATCGTTCATTCATGCTCTATTGGAGGAGAGTTTCGAGTTGAGACGGTATTCCTATTGGAGTGACCTCTTGAATTTACCAATATTTGTTTCTCATTTTACTAGCATCAAAACAACTTCCAACAATCAAAGATTTTACACTTTCTTTCTCCCAAAATCACCTTCCCTTCGGTTTACTTCCTTTTCCCGTGGGAACGACCTTGGAATACCACCAAGTAAAACACGATCCGTGAAAGTCTCCTTGCGCTTGGGGAGAATTTTTGTTCACACACACACACATTTGACGTTTCATTCATCCACCATTTAGTTGCTCTTTCTTTTGACATCATCCCAAGGAAAGTGACACTCCCCTTCATCCATATACTATACATGCTAAAAGGTGATGTTTAGAGGTTAGGAAACAACAAAGAATTTTGTCAAGCATTTTTGGCCCCGTTGCCGGGGAAGGCAAGTGTCAAACCAAGAAGGTGATTTCCGGACGACGGAGGTAAGTCCCGTGATCTTCACCATGGGCTGAGGTATGTTGTTCCATGTACATAATCTTGTTTGTTTATAATTTTGTTTGTATATTTATTTTTTTATGTGGAGGCAGAATGACCGAAGCCAACTTATTAAACAAAACTTGGCCCTTACCATGAATATTGACCAAGAACAACCCGAGGATGCAAATGACAATTTTGATAATATAGGTGCAAATCCAAATGTCCAAAGGGGTGGGGGACCACCACAAGAACTCCAAATACCCAATCCGAGAATGAAATTTCCCCCTCCCATGAATAAGGGGAATAATTTTCAGTTGGATCCCCTAGTGAGGTCAATGAGGGATTTCCTACAACCAACACGAAGCACCACACCATCATGCATCCTCCTTCCGATCCAAGCTCATCTTTTCATAGTTAAACCAGGGATGTTGCAACTAATTCCCACGTTCAACGGACTTGAAACTCAGAGCCCCTATTCACACATAAGGGATTTCGAGGAAATAGTTGCAACCTTCCTCCCCAATCATGGGATGGAAGAGATAGCTAGAATGAAATTGTTTCCCTTTTCCCTGAAAGACAAGGCAAAAACATGGCTTATTTCCTTAAGGCCTCGAACCATCACATCGTGGAGCCAAATGATTTTTGAGTTTTTGAACAAATTCTTTCCGGTGCATAAAACCACCACCCTAAAAAAGAAAATTCAAAAATTTTCAGAAAAGCCCAATGAGCAATTCTATCAATGTTGGGAGAGGTACAAGGAATTGCTATAATCCCTTCCACATCATGGCTTTGAACCATGGCAATTGGTGAGTTTCTTTTATAAAGGAATCACACCGGGCCATCGATAGTTCATTGACATGATGTGTAATGGGGAGTTTTTGAACAAAGATCCTGATGAGGCCTTACATTACTTTGATACATTGGCACAAAATGCACAATCATGGGACATTACAGATCCCACCGATGTACCAAGGTCTTCTCCTCAAAAGAGTAGCCAGATTCAAGGGGGAGGGATTTATGATTTGAGAGAGCGGGAAGACTTGTTTTCAAAAATTGCTAAATTGTCAAGGAAAGTTGAGAGTCTTGAAGTCAATAAGAGACACGAGGTGTCTAATATGTCACGAACCGAGGAGGGTTGTTCAATTTGCGAATGTATGGAGCATTCCCTATCGGATTGCCCAAACATTCCGACCCTTAAAGAAGCGTACCATGAACCAGTCCATGCCTTCAACCAAATGAGGCAATAATTTTCTCCTAATTCGAATATTTATAATCCGGGTTGGAGTAATCACCCAAATTTTAGTTGAAGAAATGAAAACCCCATTCCTTATAGTTCAAGTGCATATGCATCTCTCATGTCACCCAAGCAAAACCAATACCATGGCCAAGGGCAAGCATCTAACTCTCAATACCCCCGGACCAATCCACAAGGGTATTCGTCAAACCCACCACCACGAATTTTTCACCAAATCCACCTCCACAAAAGTTTTCTCAAGGACCGTCCAATCCATCCACATACCAACCTCCTCATAAAAGGAATTTGGAGGATATGGTCCATTCATTCATTCAAAGCCAAACCACCATCAATAACCAAAATACCACAGCCATCAATGATGTAAGAGCCCAACTCACAAAGTTGACAAACTCCATAGGGGCATCTCAACAAGAAAAGGGGAATTTCACCGCTCAACCATAAGAGAACCCTAGGGGTCAACACTTTGTTGAGTCATCGAAACCTTCGAGAGAGAGTTGCGAGCAACTCAAAGCTGTCACCACCCTCCACAGTGGCAAAGAAATTGACAAAACCATTTTGCCAACGGTCTCACCCAAGACCACATTGCCAAAAGAAAAAGATATCTTGGGTGACGCCGACAAGAGTGAGGTGAGTGAAGAGAAAGAAAGAGAGGTTGTTGAGAAAGAAAAATTAATTGATGATTATGTGTTTATTCCTCCCATGCTTGCCCCTTTCCCAAGTCGTTTGAAGCCACCTGTCAAGGTGGCTAATTATGCTGATATTTTGGAAATGTTTAAGCAGGTGAAGATTAACATTCCACTCCTCGACGCCATCAAGCAAATTCCATTGTGCACGGTGAAGAGAAAACTAAATGTCCACAAGAAAGCATTCCTCACCGAGCAAGTGAGCTCAATATTGAGGACCAACACTCCTCCCAAATTCAAAGACCCCAGTTGTCCAACCATAGCCATCACCATTGGAAATTATCGAGTGGAGCAAGCACTCCTCGATTTGGGGGCAAGTGTGAATCTTCTCCCTACTCGATGTACCAATAGCTGCAGCTTGAGGAGTTGAAGCCCACCTCAATCACGCTTCAATTGGTGGATCGTAGTATCCGTACACCAAGGGGAGTAGTTGAGGATGTCTTAGTTCAAATTGATAAATTTTACTCCCTGTCGATTTCATTGTGCTTGATACACACCCTGTGCAAACTTAGCTCCCAAATTCCCGTAATACTTGGAAGACCCTTCCTTGCTACATCTAATGCCGTGATAAATTGCAGGAACGGTCTAATGAAGTTGGCATTTGGGAATATGACAATGGAGCACAATGTATTCAATTTGGCAAAGCAAGCGGGTGATGATGAGGAAGTAAGTGAGGTCAATAGAATCGACACTTTGGTTGAGGAGCACTTGGAGCTGGAGGGGATGTTGAAATTCAAGGAAGAAGGAATTGTGGATCTTGAGAATTATGATGAGCAAGAGGAGGTAGAAGATTTGAAAGGGATGGAAAGGTGGATCCCTACATCGAAGAGTTACCCCATCGAGAAAAGAAAATTTTTTCATCGGATGAACAAAATCCCAACTTGGAGTTGAAGCCCTTGCCCTCCTATTTGAAGTACGCCTATCTTGGGGAAGGTGAAACATTTTCGGTGGTCATTAGCTCTACATTAAACATGGAACAAGAAAAAGAACTCTTGGAGGTATTGAGAAAGCATAAAGGAGCAATTGGGTGGACCATTGCGAATATCAAGGGGATAAGCCCTCTCATTTGCACCCACCGCATATATCTTGAGGAGGATTCCAAACCTTCCTGACAACCACAAAGACGGTTGAATCCCATCATGAAGGAGGTGGTGAGGGATGAGGTTCTGAAACTACTTGATGTGGGGATCATTTTTTCAATTGCCGATAGTAAGTGGGTTAGCCCCACGCAAGTAGTACCTAAGAAATCCAGAGTTACAGTGGTTGAGAATGATGAGAATGAGCTTATACCTACAAGAGTAATCACCGGATGGAGGGTGTGAATTGATTACTGAAATCTGAACGCTTGCACAAGAAAATACCACTTCCCATTGCCATTCCTCGATCAAGTTCTAGAACGAGTAGCGGGGCATCTATTCTACTATTTTTTAGATGGATACTCTGGCTACAATTAGATTGAGATTTCTTTGGAGGATCAAGAGAAGACCACTTTCACGTGCCCCTTTGGTACCTTTGCCTACCATCGCATGCCATTCGGACTATGCAATGCTCTAGGGACTTTTCAACGCTGTATGATGGGAAATTTCAGTGACATGGTGGAAAAGATAGTGGAGGTCTTTATGGACTAATTTTCGGTGTTTGGGATTCATTTGAGGGATGTTTGGCAAACTTGGAGAAAGTTCTAACAAGATGTGAGGAGAAGAATCTAGTCTTGAATTGGGAAAAGTGTCACTTTATGGTGACGGAAGGAATTGTGCTTGGCCATATAGTTTCGGCAAGGGGTATTGAAGTCGATAAATCCAAGGTGGAGGCCATCTTCAACCTCCCAAGCCAAGAGCCATCAAAGGCATTCGATCGTTTTTGGGCCATGCAGGTTTTTATCGTCGATTCATAAAGAATTTCAGTGCATTGGTCCAACCCTTGACCAACCTGCTGTCTAAGGAGGTCCCATTTTAGTGGTCGGATGATTGTGAGGCATCCTTTAAAAAACTTAAAAGTATGCTAGTCACACCTCCGATCATACGACCACACAATTGGGATCTACCTTTTAAACTCATGTGCGACGTGAGTGATTACCCGATCGGCGCAGTGCTCGGTCAGAGGGAGGAAAATAGACCATATGTGATACGCTATGCTAGCAAAACACTTAATGAGGCTCAGATGAATTACACTATCCTTGAGAAACAATTGCTAGCAGTAGTGTTTGCCTTAGATAAATTTCGTTCTTACATCACTGGTTCGCCTATTGTTGTCTTTACTGATCACTCTGCTTTAAAGTATTTGTTGTCTAAGCAAGATACAAAATTGAGACTCATTAGGCGGATACTCCTCCTACAAGAATTTGACTTGATGATCAAGGACAAGAAAGGAGTTGAGAACATGGTGGCGGATTATTTATCCCGGCTTGTGGTGCAGGAGGCCGATGAGCACAGTTTTATCCCTGACTTTTTTTCTGACGAGCATTTGCTATCAATTCATTATGTATATCCTTGGTATGCTAATATATGTAACTATCTTGCGACAGAATAGATACCACCGCAATGGAGCCCAGAAGATCGAAGACAATTTATAGCGGATGTGAAATACATCTACTTCGACAACTCGTATTTGTTCAAGTACTATCCCAACCAAATCATGAGGAGATGCATACCTGAAAATGAACAATGGGACATCCTTGCATTTTGCCATTCACAAGCTTGTGGTGGACATTTCTCAGCGAAAAAGACTTTGGCCAAAATTTTTCAATCAGGTTTTTACTGGCCCTCTCTTATCAAAAAATTGTGTTTCGTTTTGTAAGGGATGCGATAGATGCCAACGGTTGGGTAGTGTGACCCAAAGAAACATGATGCCTATTTCACCAATACTTGTCATAGAAATATTCGACTGTTGGGGCATCGACTTTCATGGGTTCAAATATGGCGTCACTCACAAAGTATTTATTGCCTATCACTCACAAACAAATGGCCAAGCTGAGCTAGCTAATAGGGAGATCAAGAACATTTTAAAAAGAATGGTTAAACCAAATAGGAAGGATTGGTCCGATAGATTGACCGATACCCTCTAAGCATACCGCACTGCCTTTAAAACTATTTTGGGCATGTCTCCCTACCGGCTTGTCTATGGAAAGGCTTGCCACCTGCCAGTCAAAATGGAACACAAGGCCTATTGGGCCATTAAGACTTTAAATTTTAATTTGAGAATGGGCGGTGATTGTAGGAAGTTAGAGCTGATTGAGTTGGAAAAGATTCGACGATATGCGTATGAGAGCTCTAAAATCTCAAAAGAAAGGGCAAAAATCTTTCATGATAACTCCATCATGAGGAAATCATTTGAGCCTGGGTAAAAAGTACTCTTATACAATTCTCGCCTCTCCATTTTCTAAGGCAAACTCTGATCCCGTTGGGATGGCCCCTATCTTGTCAAGGTGGGCTACCCCAATGGAGCTGTGGATGTCCAAAACCCCGAAAATGGCCAGACATTCAAGGTCAATGACCAAAGATTTAAGCCATTTTATGGGGGCTTTGAAGAACAAGTGGTGGAGGAGAATTTAATGGATTCGGTATACCCGGAAGTTGTGGAGGAATAATTAGTTTTTTTTCTGCTTTTCAATGTACAGGCTTTTATTTACTTACTTTATTTTTAGTCCATGTTAATTATGTTTTTTTGTCGTATAGTTTTGTTCTTATTAGTCGTAGATATTGATGTTTTGTTAAAGCTCAAGTGCAAGGTGTTCTCTAACCCTACTAATCTTTTTACTGTCCGTCATTGAATATCATACTTTTTTTGTTGTCATTGAGGACAATGCATAAATCAAGTTGGGGGTGAGGTTGCACTATTTGCATCTTACACCAATGTTTGTGGGAATATTCCGCGCAGATATTCGCATCTGCCGACACTCGCGCCTATTGACACTAAAAAAAAAAAAACCGAGTGGGAATATTCCGCTCGGATATGCAGCTGCCGACACTCAAAAAATAAAATAAAATAAAATAGGATGCCTTTATAGGGCTTTCAAAATTTTTTCCTTTTTCTCCCATCCACCGGTGATTGGTCTCCCCTTCTTCTTCCCTTTTTCTTCTCTTTTTTTTTTTTTCTTCCTCTTTTCTTCTTCTTCTTCTTCTTCTTCTTCTTCTTCTTCTTCGTCGTTCTCTCTGTTCTCTATAAAAACAACCCACCCCTTGCAAATCCAAGACCATATACACCGACGACCTAGTCCTTTGTTTAATAATTTGCCTATATGTTTGTATTTGTTCATGGGTGCTCTTTTTCTGCTCGCACTTAGGGTGAGGGGTTTCCAACCTAACCCAAATCTCCCTCGAGTTGATTAATTGTTGTGTTTTGTTTGTTGGTTTCGGCAGCTAAACGATCTCTACACCCACCCCTTTCCCTCTTTCTTCGTCTTCTTCTTCTTCTTATTTCTGTTGTGCTATTCTCTATAACATGACCCAACTCCCAACAGTCCCATGACCATATTCCCCGAAGACCAGTCGTTTGTCTCATACGGCATTTGTTTACTCTATTTGTACATGGCTCTTCTTCTTCTGTCCGCATTTAAAATCAAGGGTTTTCGTCCTAGCGAAAACCCAGATCTGCGTAGAGAAGATTAATTTGTGTATTTTCTTTGTAGTTTCAACAGTTGAATAGATCTCTACCCTACAACTTGATCTCCAAACTCCACACACTGGTAAATTTGAAACATTAGGGACAATGTTCGGTTTAGGTTGGGGGTGTGATCTATGATTCCAGTTTGTTATAGTTTCATATTTAAAAAGAAAAATTGTTCTAGATTGCATATTTTTACAGTATTTGCTTATATTTTCATGATCACATCAAATGCAGCTTCAATCGTCTTTGTGACTGGCAGACGTTAAAGAACCAGATAGTGAGTCTTAAAATATAGAAAGCATAGATAGTGAGTCTTATAATCGGT